>VYZU01033989.1:64001-96954 GCA_013401355.1 Ceyx cyanopectus
GACCTTGTACTGACCAACAAAGAGGGTCTGGTAGAGGATGTGAAGGTAGGAGGTACTCTAGGCTGTAGTGACCATGAGATGGTAGAATTTAGAATTGCTGACAGCTCAGACACCAGACTGAAGGTAAATGAAATGTTAAAAGGAGGATTTAGTACTCTTTAAGAAAGAAAAATGGGAGTTTCTACATTCTGGGCACACCCATAATTAAATTAAAAGGTGTCTTACTACTTTTAGACATTAAGGAGAAACTCTGAAGGCTGTTTTTCTGACTGTAGTCCTGCAGGTCGTGGTGCTGGCCTGTGTTATGAAGTAGCAAAAAACTCTCCCCACTTAAACAGCTGTCAAGAATTATGGTAAGATTTTAATACAGCTTTGCTCTCTTGTTCTCATGGTTACCTACAGAGACATTTTAAAATCCCAGTATTTGCCACTGAGCATTATTTAAGTAAGAAAAGAAGCAGCTGTTGCTGAAGGCAGTCAAAACAGCAAGTACTGAGTGTTTATGGATCCCACCAAGTGATGGCTAGTCTAGAGTGGTTAGAGTCTTCACTTTTTAGATGAAGAAATAAAATGTCATGGCCAGCTCTTTCCCATGTAATATCTCATGCCCTGGCTCACTGAAGACAAATGTCAGAGATAAGAGACTGTCTAGCACGTGCTCCTGCAAATACTGATGGAGAGATCATCAACAAGCATGTCTTACTGTTGAACTCCAGCATGCCTGCTCACATTGGAGACCTAGCTTTCTGGAAAGACTTAGCTTGCTTTCACTGGAGACCTATTTCATCAATTTCATAAAGGCAGATTGTTCTTCCAAGCCCATCCTACAAGCAATGCTCTAGTGCTGCTCTGACAGAAATACTGTTCTCTACCATCATACAATTGAATGAGAGATCCACTTGGAGTCAACCCTCCCTTTGAAAATGCACTTTCTGAAAGAATAAGGAATTTGACCCTAATTGTTGTTGTACATCAAATTTGAGCACAGATATATACCCCACGTTTCTACACTTTGCCTTCCATTTCATTTGAAGATAGCAGCCTTCAGTATTCCTTGATATAAAATGGTAAAGTATAAAATAACCTGATCTGTTTCTCTCCAGAAATACTAGATTTCAGTGGAGAATAATACTTAAATATATATATATGTCATTTGTCAATGTGGAATTTAAAGCCCTTAGGGAAAGTTCTAGAAACTGGAAACTTCTAGATATAAGTCAGTATGTAACTGAAGTTAGTACCATCTATTAGTCAGTGTAAAACCTCCTAAATCCCATGTACAGCAGACATAACACCTGATGAAGTTTGGAGATAAGGACCAGTCTTCATTGATTGTTGGGCATGTCTGCTGGTTTGATTTCAGAGCTAACACTGCAGCCCTGTATTTCATGGGACTAAGGAAGAAAAACAGAAAAATAAAGGAGATCACTTATCATTTATAAAAAGCAAAAAAAAATAAATTCTTAATGTCCATTGACCATTCTGCCAGTGTTTCAGCCATCAGAAGAGAGGTCTTTTTCATTATATGGTTAAAACAAAAGCATCTTTCATTTAAGTCTAGATCTATGGCTGCAGTATTAGAGGAAGTTTTAAAATCTGTGTATGCTCCTTATCTCTGATACCAGCAGGTCTCTTGTTTTCCATAAAATCCTGCTGAGATTTAGATTTAGTGCTGAAATTAGGTCCAGTGAAGAAGATCTCTGTGCTTCTATGTGAGGCATGTGAGACATAACTCCCTGCAGTCCTCACTGGTTCTAGCCACTGTTGCTACATCTTGTCACCTCCCAAGCTATCTTAAGTCTTGAGCATAGGGACAGCGATATGAGTAAAGAAATTAAGGTGTTTTTCCCAAGATGCTTCAACCCAGGTTTTAAAACCATTCTTGCAGATCAAGGGCAGATGTTGACAGCCAGTTACGCACTATTAGCTGCCATTAGCCACGCTTGAACAAATGGATATATCTGGAAATAGCAGGAAATAGCAAAATCTACTCTACAATTAATTAGGTAATCTTCCAGACTCACCAGTTCCCTCTGTGATGCAGGTCTATGAGGAAAAGCAGTGCTGGGGATGTAGGTGCTGTGCAGCAGTGGTGTTTAATGCAACATTAGGCATTTCCATTTATCATTGTTCATAGCAGCCCCACAAACACATGGAAATAGGGTGAAATAATCTGGAAAGAGAATGCCTGATGATTCCAAAAGTCTTCTGATATATACTTTATGAGAGGGCTGCAGTATTGATGTCTTCATCTGCTTGGAGTTCTTACATGGCCCCCTTGCTAATGTCTGCCTTAAACTATTTAATGTACTTGCGCATCATTCCGGAGTAGAGAGTATAGGTAAGGATCCAGGAAAGGGTTCTCAGCCATAGAGGTCTGGACACATTAGCACTTTTGTCATTCAATTGTATTTTGGATGTGCTCAGACTGGAGCAATAGTACAAATTTTAAAATTCCAAAAATGTTTTCCTGTTAAGATACAAATAGTTGTTTTAGAAATAGAGTATTTGGTATTCCTGTGCATGCATAAATAGATGTCTTTAAATGCAAGATTTATTGGCTGCTTTGTGTTTTGATCTTTATCTATCTTTAACTCTATGACCAGGTCATATTTTTCCCACATTACCTCTTTGTCTTTCAATGTGCAGGATGAAAAAAACCCAAAATTCAGTACATGGGCTTCTATCAGGAATAACTTTTTTTGTAACTATTTGTTACCATAAGGTGTGACAGCTGCTTTAAAGCTCTGCCAAGTATGTCTGTAGAACTTTCAGTGACTGTATTATAGGTATATCGTAGGTATACGTACCATATATATATTTATATATATAGCATGGAACACTTAATCTGTAAATGGTTAAAATTTTATGAAGTTATGAGAAACTGAAGACAGCAGATGTTGGACATACTTAATACTAGGTGGTATCACTTCTGTCTGTAATAAATATAGATCTATAGCTATACGAGTCAGCATAGTAATGATAAGAAATACTGCAAAACAGGTATGTTTATATCCTTGAATACCATCAGCTATCTAATTTATTCTACTTTGGGCAGATAGTTTTCCAGTTTGTTTTGAACCTTGGATTCATTCTCTTGCTATAAATTTTTAAATTAGCAGAGTAATTTATTTAACAATCCTTTAAGAACCCAGTATGTGAATATCATTTTATCATATGCTATTATCATTTTAAAATACTGCATTGCTTTCGTTTCATAGGACACTTTCACATCCAGTCTTTAGCTGTCTTAGTTACTACTTTTCCTCCTATGTTGCGTGGCAGTTTTAATTAGATGAAAATGAAATTCCCATCTCCCTGAAAACTTACAAAGAATGGGATCAAAGCCCTAGTGCTTACATCGGTAATTATCTACAATTGGCTCTGAATAGCAAATTCATCTTGACATACAAGAGAGAGTTCTGTCTCCACTGAAATAAAAGACAGAACTCCCATTGGTTTCTGTAGAAGTCAGTTTTCCCCATGAGTTTGTCTCATGGATCTAGTTACAAATGGAAATCTCTAGACACAGAATTAGTTATCAGCCCGTCAGAGTCTAAGCAGCTGAACAAGCTAGCAGCACTACAGATGCTGGACAGTGCATCCTCTTGGTTAACTTGAAGCAGATAAACAGCACTTCAGTGAAAATGATCATTTGCTGAGTAAGTCTATGCAAGCTTCCCTGCATCTCATAGGAAGTTCATAAAGATTAAACAATACTTTGATTTTGAGCCATGATTTCAAGAAGCAGGCTATAAGCAACCTATGTGGAGAAGATATTCCATCTCATAAATGTATACTCCTCAATTAAAACCCACATTTATGTGAAATATGAAACAATCTAGTATTTTTCTCTCTAAGACTTACTGTACTGTAAAGTTTCAACGAGATAATGTCTTCTGTATCATTTATGATCCTTGGATTTATAGATGGTCTGGACAGAGAATCACTCATAAAATTTACCACTGTTTCTTGCAAACTCCTTCAGAGCCTTTGATTTTCAGCACACTGCATTCAAAGCTTTCTTTGGTAATGATAACTTTTCCAGTTTTTGATCAGTCAGGTATATATTCTGTGATAAACATTTTGGATACCTTAAGAAAATACTTTAGGTTGGATCATAGGAAATTATGCTAGTGCCTTATTTCAACTCTTGCCGAAACAGAAAGTTCCAGTATTATCAAGTTACTTTGGAATTAATGTAACATTTTAATAAACTGTAGGAAGGATTGGACTGGCTCCCAGGTGATCCATACCAGTGTCTGGGCCCATTCATAAAGTCTGTTTAGATATATAAGGCCTACTTTCTGCTGGAAATCTGATTGAGGAGTTATGGGTCCACATCCTGCCTCTTCTGAGGATACCTTTCATTACAGCATATCCACTTGGATGCATGTGGACTGTTGTGAGCAAGACTGATCCATGCTCCTCTGAGATGCAAACTCTGTCTTCATCCTCTTAGAGCAAGGTTGGAGCAGCACTGGGAGACGCCATTGCTTGGGGTCTGCAACAAGCTAACAGTGCTCCATGGCTATCCCCCCATGGAGCGGGCTAGAAACCATTGGGCTAGAAATTATGGTAGCACTGGGAATGGTCAGGTAGGAATTAGGCTTTCTCCTCCCAAAAAGGTGATGGGATCAATAGCCCAGCTCAAGTGCATCTACACCAATGCACACAGCATGGGCAACAAACAGAAGGAGCTGGAAGCCATTATGCAGTATATATTTATATGATGATATGTAATATGATGTTTAATATGATGGTTTAGTGGTGCCCTAGCATTTCTGGGTTATCAGTTGGACTTGATGATCTTAGAGCTCTCTTCCAACCAAAATGATTCTATGAAGCTTATGCTTGCAAAGTATCATATAGACAGATGCTAAATTTTGCCAGCTGATTTAATCCATTATTGCCTCAGTTTCCTCAGCTGTAAACTAGAATAATAATACCTGTCTTCTTCCCAGAGTCCTTGCGAGGATGTGTTTACATTTGGCATCTTACTGAGGAGATCCAATTGTTGCCAAACTCACATTGTATGCAAAGGGCCCTGGGCCCTACATTCATGGAACTCCCAATAACAGAAGTATCAGGTCAACGCTTGTTGTTCAGTTCCAGGAAAATACCTGTAAGTAGTTGTTATAGTCCCCCTGAGTCATCACATAGTNATTCCCATCTCCCTGAAAACTTACAAAGAATGGGATCAAAGCCCTAGTGCTTACATCGGTAATTATCTACAATTGGCTCTGAATAGCAAATTCATCTTGACATACAAGAGAGAGTTCTGTCTCCACTGAAATAAAAGACAGAACTCCCATTGGTTTCTGTAGAAGTCAGTTTTCCCCATGAGTTTGTCTCATGGATCTAGTTACAAATGGAAATCTCTAGACACAGAATTAGTTATCAGCCCGTCAGAGTCTAAGCAGCTGAACAAGCTAGCAGCACTACAGATGCTGGACAGTGCATCCTCTTGGTTAACTTGAAGCAGATAAACAGCACTTCAGTGAAAATGATCATTTGCTGAGTAAGTCTATGCAAGCTTCCCTGCATCTCATAGGAAGTTCATAAAGATTAAACAATACTTTGATTTTGAGCCATGATTTCAAGAAGCAGGCTATAAGCAACCTATGTGGAGAAGATATTCCATCTCATAAATGTATACTCCTCAATTAAAACCCACATTTATGTGAAATATGAAACAATCTAGTATTTTTCTCTCTAAGACTTACTGTACTGTAAAGTTTCAACGAGATAATGTCTTCTGTATCATTTATGATCCTTGGATTTATAGATGGTCTGGACAGAGAATCACTCATAAAATTTACCACTGTTTCTTGCAAACTCCTTCAGAGCCTTTGATTTTCAGCACACTGCATTCAAAGCTTTCTTTGGTAATGATAACTTTTCCAGTTTTTGATCAGTCAGGTATATATTCTGTGATAAACATTTTGGATACCTTAAGAAAATACTTTAGGTTGGATCATAGGAAATTATGCTAGTGCCTTATTTCAACTCTTGCCGAAACAGAAAGTTCCAGTATTATCAAGTTACTTTGGAATTAATGTAACATTTTAATAAACTGTAGGAAGGATTGGACTGGCTCCCAGGTGATCCATACCAGTGTCTGGGCCCATTCATAAAGTCTGTTTAGATATATAAGGCCTACTTTCTGCTGGAAATCTGATTGAGGAGTTATGGGTCCACATCCTGCCTCTTCTGAGGATACCTTTCATTACAGCATATCCACTTGGATGCATGTGGACTGTTGTGAGCAAGACTGATCCATGCTCCTCTGAGATGCAAACTCTGTCTTCATCCTCTTAGAGCAAGGTTGGAGCAGCACTGGGAGACGCCATTGCTTGGGGTCTGCAACAAGCTAACAGTGCTCCATGGCTATCCCCCCATGGAGCGGGCTAGAAACCATTGGGCTAGAAATTATGGTAGCACTGGGAATGGTCAGGTAGGAATTAGGCTTTCTCCTCCCAAAAAGGTGATGGGATCAATAGCCCAGCTCAAGTGCATCTACACCAATGCACACAGCATGGGCAACAAACAGAAGGAGCTGGAAGCCATTATGCAGTATATATTTATATGATGATATGTAATATGATGTTTAATATGATGGTTTAGTGGTGCCCTAGCATTTCTGGGTTATCAGTTGGACTTGATGATCTTAGAGCTCTCTTCCAACCAAAATGATTCTATGAAGCTTATGCTTGCAAAGTATCATATAGACAGATGCTAAATTTTGCCAGCTGATTTAATCCATTATTGCCTCAGTTTCCTCAGCTGTAAACTAGAATAATAATACCTGTCTTCTTCCCAGAGTCCTTGCGAGGATGTGTTTACATTTGGCATCTTACTGAGGAGATCCAATTGTTGCCAAACTCACATTGTATGCAAAGGGCCCTGGGCCCTACATTCATGGAACTCCCAATAACAGAAGTATCAGGTCAACGCTTGTTGTTCAGTTCCAGGAAAATACCTGTAAGTAGTTGTTATAGTCCCCCTGAGTCATCACATAGTTTCACTTTTAATTTTATTTCAATAGCTGCTTTCTAAATTGAATCAAAACATTTTCCCACTTGTAATATTTAAAGGTGTACAAATAGTGGATAGAGGAGCACCTGTGACCTATTAATTGCCCATCAGTGATTGATCTGGTAATAAGGTGCTTGCTATTCTGGCTGTGCTGCACTTTGGTAACACCTAGGGTTTAATTGAAATACACCTTGACCTTGGTTTTGTTCACGAGTCTTAGAATGGACATAATTACTATACATCCACTGAGGGATATTATGGCAAAATACCATATTACTAATTTTGGATCCTCACACCCTTTTGAAAACAAACAAAAAAACAAAAAAATCCACAGAAAACAAACCACAAATCTCAGTAAAAAGCAATGTGCTGTGGTCTCAGTGAAGTCCTAAGCTGAGTAATTTTTTAAAAAATTAACTTCCGATATTTCTCTGTATCTATTTTTTCTCTCAAAACATTATTACAGTATGATAATTGCATTGCCCTCTCACAGCTTCATATTCCTTCATAATTAAATAAACAGCTTGTAAATGGCAGACCACAAAATGCCTGCATTCCACTTTTACCTTAAGGGGTTTCCATAGTTACCAAGGACAAGAAGTTTAACCGTCATTTGCCAGACTCAAGGCTATTTGCAACCTTAACTTTTTATCTCTTCTATTTTATTTTTTCCCTCTCTCTTTGTTTATTAAGAGAATGAGGGAGTAATTTGGATTCAGTTTATCTGCTACAAATGCAGTGATGCAAAATGGACTCGGGTGCTTTAGCGTGTAGCTAGGGGTATGTTTCTCCCAGAAGGTATTTCAGAATAATGCATACTAGCAGCACAGCCTCTAGTTACCAAGGTTATGAAATACCTATCAAGCACTCTTCCAATTCAGCATCAAATAACTGGGACCTTCAAAAAGGGAAAACACCTTTGTGAACATGACAATATGGCATTATTTAGATAGATACCTATTTTAATTCATACTCCCAAAGGCATTTTTGTGGATTTTATATGGCTACTTTAATACATTTCCTTCTCACCCCTCAGTCTCCTCTGTTTTATGTAGTACAAAATGCATTTTGGAAAAACTGTATAAGGTATGCATTTTATGTTTTAGGCCACTGAATTTGCTAATCTCAAAATAGTCGTAAAAATATTTTCTAAATCATGTCAAATTTTACCAGACCATCTTTGTTACAGAATCACAGACTGGTAGCTGTGTTGAAAGGGACCTCTGGAGATCATTTCATCTGACCCACCTGCTCCATCAGGGTCACCCAGAGCAGGGGGCCCAGGNTTCTGCTGGAAATCTGATTGAGGAGTTATGGGTCCACATCCTGCCTCTTCTGAGGATACCTTTCATTACAGCATATCCACTTGGATGCATGTGGACTGTTGTGAGCAAGACTGATCCATGCTCCTCTGAGATGCAAACTCTGTCTTCATCCTCTTAGAGCAAGGTTGGAGCAGCACTGGGAGACGCCATTGCTTGGGGTCTGCAACAAGCTAACAGTGCTCCATGGCTATCCCCCCATGGAGCGGGCTAGAAACCATTGGGCTAGAAATTATGGTAGCACTGGGAATGGTCAGGTAGGAATTAGGCTTTCTCCTCCCAAAAAGGTGATGGGATCAATAGCCCAGCTCAAGTGCATCTACACCAATGCACACAGCATGGGCAACAAACAGAAGGAGCTGGAAGCCATTATGCAGTATATATTTATATGATGATATGTAATATGATGTTTAATATGATGGTTTAGTGGTGCCCTAGCATTTCTGGGTTATCAGTTGGACTTGATGATCTTAGAGCTCTCTTCCAACCAAAATGATTCTATGAAGCTTATGCTTGCAAAGTATCATATAGACAGATGCTAAATTTTGCCAGCTGATTTAATCCATTATTGCCTCAGTTTCCTCAGCTGTAAACTAGAATAATAATACCTGTCTTCTTCCCAGAGTCCTTGCGAGGATGTGTTTACATTTGGCATCTTACTGAGGAGATCCAATTGTTGCCAAACTCACATTGTATGCAAAGGGCCCTGGGCCCTACATTCATGGAACTCCCAATAACAGAAGTATCAGGTCAACGCTTGTTGTTCAGTTCCAGGAAAATACCTGTAAGTAGTTGTTATAGTCCCCCTGAGTCATCACATAGTTTCACTTTTAATTTTATTTCAATAGCTGCTTTCTAAATTGAATCAAAACATTTTCCCACTTGTAATATTTAAAGGTGTACAAATAGTGGATAGAGGAGCACCTGTGACCTATTAATTGCCCATCAGTGATTGATCTGGTAATAAGGTGCTTGCTATTCTGGCTGTGCTGCACTTTGGTAACACCTAGGGTTTAATTGAAATACACCTTGACCTTGGTTTTGTTCACGAGTCTTAGAATGGACATAATTACTATACATCCACTGAGGGATATTATGGCAAAATACCATATTACTAATTTTGGATCCTCACACCCTTTTGAAAACAAACAAAAAAACAAAAAAATCCACAGAAAACAAACCACAAATCTCAGTAAAAAGCAATGTGCTGTGGTCTCAGTGAAGTCCTAAGCTGAGTAATTTTTTAAAAAATTAACTTCCGATATTTCTCTGTATCTATTTTTTCTCTCAAAACATTATTACAGTATGATAATTGCATTGCCCTCTCACAGCTTCATATTCCTTCATAATTAAATAAACAGCTTGTAAATGGCAGACCACAAAATGCCTGCATTCCACTTTTACCTTAAGGGGTTTCCATAGTTACCAAGGACAAGAAGTTTAACCGTCATTTGCCAGACTCAAGGCTATTTGCAACCTTAACTTTTTATCTCTTCTATTTTATTTTTTCCCTCTCTCTTTGTTTATTAAGAGAATGAGGGAGTAATTTGGATTCAGTTTATCTGCTACAAATGCAGTGATGCAAAATGGACTCGGGTGCTTTAGCGTGTAGCTAGGGGTATGTTTCTCCCAGAAGGTATTTCAGAATAATGCATACTAGCAGCACAGCCTCTAGTTACCAAGGTTATGAAATACCTATCAAGCACTCTTCCAATTCAGCATCAAATAACTGGGACCTTCAAAAAGGGAAAACACCTTTGTGAACATGACAATATGGCATTATTTAGATAGATACCTATTTTAATTCATACTCCCAAAGGCATTTTTGTGGATTTTATATGGCTACTTTAATACATTTCCTTCTCACCCCTCAGTCTCCTCTGTTTTATGTAGTACAAAATGCATTTTGGAAAAACTGTATAAGGTATGCATTTTATGTTTTAGGCCACTGAATTTGCTAATCTCAAAATAGTCGTAAAAATATTTTCTAAATCATGTCAAATTTTACCAGACCATCTTTGTTACAGAATCACAGACTGGTAGCTGTGTTGAAAGGGACCTCTGGAGATCATTTCATCTGACCCACCTGCTCCATCAGGGTCACCCAGAGCAGGGGGCCCAGGATCACACTGTCCAGGTGGGTTTGGAATCTCTCCAGAGGAGGAGACTCCACAGCGTCTCTGGGCAGCCTGGGTCAGGCTCTGCCACCCTCACAGCAAAACAAAAGCTTTTCCTCTTGTTCAGGTGGAACCTCCTGGATTCCACTTCGTGCCTATTGCACCTTGCTTGTCACTGGGCACTACTGAAAAGTCTGGCATCAGCCTCTTGTTCCCCCCTACCTTTAGCTATTACTCAGCATTGATTAGATCTCCTCTCAGTCTTCTGTTCTCCAAGCTAAACAGCCCCAGGGCTCTCGGCCTTTCCTCTGCACAGAGATGCTCCAGTCCCTTAAGCATCCTCATAGACTCTGCTGGACTCTCTCCAGTAGTTCCCTGTCTCACTCGAGAGTTCAGGGGAGCCTAGAACTGGACACAAAGTATAGAAACTATTGCCAAAGTACAGAAACTACTACCAATCCACAATCCCACTATATGTTCATTAAACTACAATATTCCTATCTTCTAGTTTATATTATCTGATGAGGTCAAGAGCTTAGCCAAGGCTCAAAGGGTGATTTGTATGTGTAACAAATAGCATTAGTGCATTCAGTAGAGAAATGTACATATTGTAGTTTAGGAAAGGCTGTTTTGGGCTTTAAAAACCAGACTCCCATTTTCTAAGTCAGATGAAACTTTCTTAAGGGCAAGTGTATATTCTAATTGCTAATTTTTTGTTGTTGTTCTTATTGCTCTTTATTGTACTGGCTACTATTTTATATATACTATTGTAGATGCATTCTTAGACTATGTGGTGTTCCAAACTGGCATGTCCTATATCTTTTTGATGGTTTTTGTGTAAGGAGAAAATCATGGAAAGAACTGGGGCTGACATCTTGCACTTTTTGGCTTTCCATCTTTTCAAAGACAACATTTTAATATGTAATATACTTTAACCTGTAGATTTTTGCCTGCTAGTTAGAAATCTTGTAGTATGGTATTGGAAGGGATGTTAATGATGTGAATAGTGCTTCTGTGTAAAAAGTTTATAGTATTCTACCAGATCAAAACTAGTTTGTTTGAAATCAAGTATCACTGTAGTACCTTTGAATAGATGTTGTCTTACATCAATACAAGTCTGCTAAAAACAAATAAATATGACAGTGTTTCAAATAATGACCCCAAAGTGACAGGAGTGAAAATTACATCGTTTTGAAGCAGTGCTTTAGAATATAATATAATTTTTTTAATAGGGGTTGTTTTCATACTAATTTTGTTGTGGTTCACAGATGTCTTCCAAATGCAGATCTGTGATTTTGCTTCAATAATAAACCAAAAAGGGATTGAGAAAACATCCTTTCGGTGCTTATACTGCAGTTTAATTGTTGCTCACTGAGGTATTTCTGGCATAAGACAGAAAATCCTGAAGGTGCTTGTATGACTTCCCCTTATGTTGTGGTTGGCACATGAGATGTAGTGATACGCTGCTGTAATTAAGATAATTTTGTTATCAGGGTTATTGTAAAATTTCTTCTGTACTCCCTCCATAAATATATGTGTGGAAAAAAACAGAAGATAAAACCCACAAAAAAGGTTCAGAGAAACTGTGTCTTATCAATTGAATTAGTGAAGGGAGCAGAGCGAAATGGGACTTGAATAACCCAAGGGATCAGTGATGAGGTAGAAAACCTTTTTACCTTTATGTAATTGGTTTGAATCAAGCCCAAGTCAATACAGAACAAAAATTCCCAGTGTCTACATGAGGTCTCAGCAAAATGAATCCAAATTAACTTTGAAAAGGGACTAGCTAAACTACATTACATTCTTTTATGGACACTCTTAATTGAAATTACAGTGGCCTTGATTCAATTTAGCTTGAATTAAATTCTAAATAAGAGTGTCCACACAAAAATTTAATGCAATATAATTAACCCACTTTAAAAGTTAATTCCAATTAAATTTCCAGAATGTTTCTTGGGTGGACTACTACCAAGCTGTATTGTGGTGGCTTTTATGAAAGAATTTAAGTTGGTTCATCATGAATAGCTCATAGAGTGCTCCTATTCATACCAATGTGAGCAGTCTGAACAGAGAAATTAGGATTAGTTCGTCCTCTTCACTCTTTGGGTGATATCCAGGGAAAGGTCAATGAAGAAGACAAATAATTCATCTTAATAAAAATATGTTCTAAAGAAATGTTCATTATATATTATCTGGTATTTCCTGTGATTTTCCTATAAAATTAGCAAATCTTACGAGTTGTAATGAGGATACAAAGTGCAAATGATACTCAGGAGTAAAAGAATAATTATAAATAAAGGGAGATACCAGACTGATTTGGTTTTAAATGCTATGAAATCTCTTGAATTTCCGCCAAAAATGAAAAAAAAAAATAAAATAAAAAAAATCTAGTTTTCAAAATATTCTATTTCATGATCTGTTCCCTGAAGCTAAGGGGGAAATTTTAAACTTTAGGAAGACATGAGACAGGAAACATGAAATCATGCTGAAAAATTAGGGGCATGAAATAAAGCTGTTTTCTGTATAACAAAATGAAAGAAAAGGGGAAAAAAAAGGCAGACTGGATCAAACTCATCCTTGATTGAACTCCCCTGGAATCAGTGTTGATTCCAGAGGATTGAATGTGCCCAATCACATTTCGGTCTTTTGGGTCAATGTTGTAGTGATTCACCTGAGTCTTAAAATGCTTGCAGAAGAGAACCAGGAAGTATCTGTGCTACAGCAATCTCTGCCTCCTACACTTACATGCTTCAGGGAACCATGGAAAATCTCAACTGTGTCCCAGAGCGAAATAATGAAACATGCAAAAAAAAAAAAGGAGAATAATTTGCATTGTGAGTGTTCTGATTTATCTGGCCTCATGAGTAATCAGTTTGCATTGCAGAGCTTCCTGTCTTACCCTCTTTGGCTTCCCCTGTATTTGCCTAAAAATAAAATAAAACCCAAACATATAAAAGCTGCTG
Organism: Ceyx cyanopectus; assembly: GCA_013401355.1. Classification (NCBI taxonomy): domain Eukaryota; kingdom Metazoa; phylum Chordata; class Aves; order Coraciiformes; family Alcedinidae; genus Ceyx; species Ceyx cyanopectus. The sequence continues at coordinate 77,442 of VYZU01033989.1, forward strand.
AGCTTTGAAACCTCCCAGGTGTTCCAGCATTATTGCAATTGCTCCCTAAACTGCTGTTGAGACTCTTAAAGTCCTGTAACGGTGAAAAGGGAAAACTGATTTTTAAGAATGGAGGGAAAGGCACACAGATGTATAGCTGCAGTGATGGGGTTTCAGTCTGTTTAAAGAAAACCCATGAGAAAAAGTAAAAATAAGATTAGGCAGAGGAAAATAGGAGATCTACTCTAACTGGGCTTACTGATTTGGTGTGACAATTGTTGTAATGCTTNTGTAGTACCTTTGAATAGATGTTGTCTTACATCAATACAAGTCTGCTAAAAACAAATAAATATGACAGTGTTTCAAATAATGACCCCAAAGTGACAGGAGTGAAAATTACATCGTTTTGAAGCAGTGCTTTAGAATATAATATAATTTTTTTAATAGGGGTTGTTTTCATACTAATTTTGTTGTGGTTCACAGATGTCTTCCAAATGCAGATCTGTGATTTTGCTTCAATAATAAACCAAAAAGGGATTGAGAAAACATCCTTTCGGTGCTTATACTGCAGTTTAATTGTTGCTCACTGAGGTATTTCTGGCATAAGACAGAAAATCCTGAAGGTGCTTGTATGACTTCCCCTTATGTTGTGGTTGGCACATGAGATGTAGTGATACGCTGCTGTAATTAAGATAATTTTGTTATCAGGGTTATTGTAAAATTTCTTCTGTACTCCCTCCATAAATATATGTGTGGAAAAAAACAGAAGATAAAACCCACAAAAAAGGTTCAGAGAAACTGTGTCTTATCAATTGAATTAGTGAAGGGAGCAGAGCGAAATGGGACTTGAATAACCCAAGGGATCAGTGATGAGGTAGAAAACCTTTTTACCTTTATGTAATTGGTTTGAATCAAGCCCAAGTCAATACAGAACAAAAATTCCCAGTGTCTACATGAGGTCTCAGCAAAATGAATCCAAATTAACTTTGAAAAGGGACTAGCTAAACTACATTACATTCTTTTATGGACACTCTTAATTGAAATTACAGTGGCCTTGATTCAATTTAGCTTGAATTAAATTCTAAATAAGAGTGTCCACACAAAAATTTAATGCAATATAATTAACCCACTTTAAAAGTTAATTCCAATTAAATTTCCAGAATGTTTCTTGGGTGGACTACTACCAAGCTGTATTGTGGTGGCTTTTATGAAAGAATTTAAGTTGGTTCATCATGAATAGCTCATAGAGTGCTCCTATTCATACCAATGTGAGCAGTCTGAACAGAGAAATTAGGATTAGTTCGTCCTCTTCACTCTTTGGGTGATATCCAGGGAAAGGTCAATGAAGAAGACAAATAATTCATCTTAATAAAAATATGTTCTAAAGAAATGTTCATTATATATTATCTGGTATTTCCTGTGATTTTCCTATAAAATTAGCAAATCTTACGAGTTGTAATGAGGATACAAAGTGCAAATGATACTCAGGAGTAAAAGAATAATTATAAATAAAGGGAGATACCAGACTGATTTGGTTTTAAATGCTATGAAATCTCTTGAATTTCCGCCAAAAATGAAAAAAAAAAATAAAATAAAAAAAATCTAGTTTTCAAAATATTCTATTTCATGATCTGTTCCCTGAAGCTAAGGGGGAAATTTTAAACTTTAGGAAGACATGAGACAGGAAACATGAAATCATGCTGAAAAATTAGGGGCATGAAATAAAGCTGTGTTCTGTATAACAAAATGAAAGAAAAGGGGAAAAAAAAGGCAGACTGGATCAAACTCATCCTTGATTGAACTCCCCTGGAATCAGTGTTGATTCCAGAGGATTGAATGTGCCCAATCACATTTCGGTCTTTTGGGTCAATGTTGTAGTGATTCACCTGAGTCTTAAAATGCTTGCAGAAGAGAACCAGGAAGTATCTGTGCTACAGCAATCTCTGCCTCCTACACTTACATGCTTCAGGGAACCATGGAAAATCTCAACTGTGTCCCAGAGCGAAATAATGAAACATGCAAAAAAAAAAAAGGAGAATAATTTGCATTGTGAGTGTTCTGATTTATCTGGCCTCATGAGTAATCAGTTTGCATTGCAGAGCTTCCTGTCTTACCCTCTTTGGCTTCCCCTGTATTTGCCTAAAAATAAAATAAAACCCAAACATATAAAAGCTGCTGAGCTTTGAAACCTCCCAGGTGTTCCAGCATTATTGCAATTGCTCCCTAAACTGCTGTTGAGACTCTTAAAGTCCTGTAACGGTGAAAAGGGAAAACTGATTTTTAAGAATGGAGGGAAAGGCACACAGATGTATAGCTGCAGTGATGGGGTTTCAGTCTGTTTAAAGAAAACCCATGAGAAAAAGTAAAAATAAGATTAGGCAGAGGAAAATAGGAGATCTACTCTAACTGGGCTTACTGATTTGGTGTGACAATTGTTGTAATGCTTTATTAAGAACATAGCTTGTCTTCATTTGGTGGTGGCAAAGACATTCACTGGAGAAGAAGAACAGTGATGGTGTCCTGTGTGTGGGCAGAGAACAGCATGCAAAGTGTTTTTGCACTGCTCTTGAACTGAAAGCTCTATTTCCCGGGGGCTCAGCCAGGTGGAAAAGAATTTCAGGACAGAAGAGGCGGGAGGTTATGGTGAGTGAATCCCTCCCAGTGTGGTTCCATCCACCCAACCCTTCACAGCCATATGGGGACATGCATCTGAGGCTGCAGCAGCATTTGCAGAGCAGATGTTAGAGGATTTCTGACCCTATTGGAGCTCCCGGCCCACAGTTCAGTCTCTGTTCGGGGATGAGGGTTTACCCTTGTGTGTTTCAGTATTTCATGGAGCTAAAATGTAGCGTGTGCTTGTCTCCTGGTATTTGTGCTGAAATCCCCTTGGCTTCCTCTGCTGGCATTGCTGCCAAACTGGGATCAGTCTCAGACCCTGAGAGCATTCAGAGTTTCTGAAAAGAGAGTCCAAAGAGATACTTCTGCATAAGGTCATCCTGGGATTTAGGTATTTTTATTGCTCTACTGCATGTTCTGTTCCATACAGGAACTCTTTTCAATTCTCCAGTGCCGATGCTACCAGAAGTGACTTCCCAGCATAATTAGCGGCTTGACACACCTAACTCCTCTTCATGTGTTTGGAAATCTGCCATTTAATTCGCAACTGTGGAGTGGCTTGTTTACTAAAATACGCAGCTATCTTTGCGAGGGTTTTTCTCTCAAAACCCTCTTTAAGAGGGTGTGATGTACAGCATACATAACTGTGCTAGATAAATTGAAGGTGCATTTTCTGAGTGCATCCATATATTTGTCAACCTGAAAAAATGTTGTAAAAAGTGATCCAAGTGCTTCTTGTCCTGACATTTTCTGGCACACGGTTGAGGGAGACTTGTGATGATTTAACGGTGCTTTAGTTGAGATTTAGTTGCAACGTACTTGCCATGATTTAATTTTACTGTGATAGTTTAATCGCCTTATATCTGATAAATTGTCTATATTTTCCATGTGGTGGCACATAGCATCACATCACATTTTTTTAATGGCAGATGTACAGCACCANTTAAATGCTATGAAATCTCTTGAATTTCCGCCAAAAATGAAAAAAAAAAATAAAATAAAAAAAATCTAGTTTTCAAAATATTCTATTTCATGATCTGTTCCCTGAAGCTAAGGGGGAAATTTTAAACTTTAGGAAGACATGAGACAGGAAACATGAAATCATGCTGAAAAATTAGGGGCATGAAATAAAGCTGTTTTCTGTATAACAAAATGAAAGAAAAGGGGAAAAAAAAGGCAGACTGGATCAAACTCATCCTTGATTGAACTCCCCTGGAATCAGTGTTGATTCCAGAGGATTGAATGTGCCCAATCACATTTCGGTCTTTTGGGTCAATGTTGTAGTGATTCACCTGAGTCTTAAAATGCTTGCAGAAGAGAACCAGGAAGTATCTGTGCTACAGCAATCTCTGCCTCCTACACTTACATGCTTCAGGGAACCATGGAAAATCTCAACTGTGTCCCAGAGCGAAATAATGAAACATGCAAAAAAAAAAAAGGAGAATAATTTGCATTGTGAGTGTTCTGATTTATCTGGCCTCATGAGTAATCAGTTTGCATTGCAGAGCTTCCTGTCTTACCCTCTTTGGCTTCCCCTGTATTTGCCTAAAAATAAAATAAAACCCAAACATATAAAAGCTGCTGAGCTTTGAAACCTCCCAGGTGTTCCAGCATTATTGCAATTGCTCCCTAAACTGCTGTTGAGACTCTTAAAGTCCTGTAACGGTGAAAAGGGAAAACTGATTTTTAAGAATGGAGGGAAAGGCACACAGATGTATAGCTGCAGTGATGGGGTTTCAGTCTGTTTAAAGAAAACCCATGAGAAAAAGTAAAAATAAGATTAGGCAGAGGAAAATAGGAGATCTACTCTAACTGGGCTTACTGATTTGGTGTGACAATTGTTGTAATGCTTTATTAAGAACATAGCTTGTCTTCATTTGGTGGTGGCAAAGACATTCACTGGAGAAGAAGAACAGTGATGGTGTCCTGTGTGTGGGCAGAGAACAGCATGCAAAGTGTTTTTGCACTGCTCTTGAACTGAAAGCTCTATTTCCCGGGGGCTCAGCCAGGTGGAAAAGAATTTCAGGACAGAAGAGGCGGGAGGTTATGGTGAGTGAATCCCTCCCAGTGTGGTTCCATCCACCCAACCCTTCACAGCCATATGGGGACATGCATCTGAGGCTGCAGCAGCATTTGCAGAGCAGATGTTAGAGGATTTCTGACCCTATTGGAGCTCCCGGCCCACAGTTCAGTCTCTGTTCGGGGATGAGGGTTTACCCTTGTGTGTTTCAGTATTTCATGGAGCTAAAATGTAGCGTGTGCTTGTCTCCTGGTATTTGTGCTGAAATCCCCTTGGCTTCCTCTGCTGGCATTGCTGCCAAACTGGGATCAGTCTCAGACCCTGAGAGCATTCAGAGTTTCTGAAAAGAGAGTCCAAAGAGATACTTCTGCATAAGGTCATCCTGGGATTTAGGTATTTTTATTGCTCTACTGCATGTTCTGTTCCATACAGGAACTCTTTTCAATTCTCCAGTGCCGATGCTACCAGAAGTGACTTCCCAGCATAATTAGCGGCTTGACACACCTAACTCCTCTTCATGTGTTTGGAAATCTGCCATTTAATTCGCAACTGTGGAGTGGCTTGTTTACTAAAATACGCAGCTATCTTTGCGAGGGTTTTTCTCTCAAAACCCTCTTTAAGAGGGTGTGATGTACAGCATACATAACTGTGCTAGATAAATTGAAGGTGCATTTTCTGAGTGCATCCATATATTTGTCAACCTGAAAAAATGTTGTAAAAAGTGATCCAAGTGCTTCTTGTCCTGACATTTTCTGGCACACGGTTGAGGGAGACTTGTGATGATTTAACGGTGCTTTAGTTGAGATTTAGTTGCAACGTACTTGCCATGATTTAATTTTACTGTGATAGTTTAATCGCCTTATATCTGATAAATTGTCTATATTTTCCATGTGGTGGCACATAGCATCACATCACATTTTTTTAATGGCAGATGTACAGCACCAGCAGAAGTGGGTTAGATCACACTATATCATAAACTTGATACTGGGATAAAGCCATGGCCTTTGCGCTGCTCCACTCCACTGCTGAGACAGTTATTCATAGACCAACAGACTAGACAGAAAGCTGAGCATGAGTTGCCAACAGCAACTAAAGTGCCAGTGGTCCAGCTAAGGGTCACCAGAGCTATGGAAAATATCTCTGCCACCTGCCATACCTCACTAGGCAGATCTTTTGGAGTAGTGTAGAAGTTCTCTTTCAAAATCAAAGCCCATCATTGCAGGAAAAATCAGAGATCACAGTGAGTGTGGTCACTCCTTCCTGCTAAAATAGCAAAGAGAGGTTAAAGCACATCAGGCCTAACACCTCCTTATAAAACAAAAAATGAAGTGTCTGGTTCTGTAAGGAAGACATCTCTGCACGTGCATTTGGCAAAGTTGCCTTTCAATGGCAGAATAACTCCATCCTTCAAGCTGTTCCTAAGGAAAGCTGCACTGTGCATATCTGCAGAGGTAGATGAGCTTTGACATTCCTTGCTTTATCTTCTACACTGGATCTGAAGAGGGTGATGCTTTTGCTTAAAGGAAAATGTGTAGTGCGTCGAGACCAAGTATCAGATAGCCTAGAGAGAGTAGAGCAGGCATTTAAAATGTCAATCTGAAAAAAAGATTTTTTTTTTTACTTCTGGGTATATAGAAACCTAACCAAATAACTCTCCATGAATGTATATGTATGTCTTCATGGTCATAATGAGAGTATAAATCACAGTACTAAAATGATGATCTATGCTTTGGTGATTAGAGCAATGCACCAGTAAGGTCATGTTTGGAAACACATTTAATAATCAGATGGTGTCTAGGGAACTGATTCTGTGGTAAGGACATTCTTAACGTTTTAAACTACATTTTAAATGTACACAGCAGAGGGCACTAGTGTAATTGAATGGACCATAGAGTTGATATTTTGGTACTAGAAAAATGAAGGGGGTAGAAAAATCACTTAGAAGACAAGGAGTTGTCAAGAAAGACTGAAAAAGCTGGTTGTTGGTCTGCATTCCATGTGTGGATTTATAAAGCTAAACCTTCATGTGTTACCGGCATAATAGACAGACATTGAATAGCAAATTGCTTGAGTATAGAATTCCAGATGGGTCTTTATATAAAGCCCATTAAAATATTTCCATACTGTTCTTCGAGGCTTTAAATTAATTTTCCACTTTGTTTTTGTGCTAGCTATTTTTTTTTTCCCAGGGTATTTATTATTTTTAATTACCCTGGTGTGAAAACACTGCACCAGGATTTCCTGAATCCTTAAGGTCTGAGCTGTGGAAAACCATTGATGTAAAAGAAAGGACCTTTTGAATACATTCCTACTGACACTAGGAACATCTCGATGGTAATCTAGATCTTCTGTACTTACATATTAGACACCGCTTAGATACCAAACAGTCAAACACAGCAGCACATAAGAAAACACATCTAGAACTTCAAATCTGCATCTTGCAAAAATGGCAATCCAGTCTTCAAAATCATACATACAGAGCAGCTAATAAGTAGTCAGAGAGGAAACCTATACTTGAAGTATATACAGATAGGAATTTTGCAGAAACCTGAGAGTTGCAGAGTTCCCTGAGGGTCTTTGACAGATCCTAGTTCTGAGGCATATGTTTGATTGAGACATCCCTAGCACAGGACTTAGGAAAAATGTAAGTATAAAAGCCACAGGCAATTTTGGTCTTACAGCACAAAGAAAGAACTATTCTGTGTGACTAATTGTTTGAGTCAATACCCAGAAAAAGGGAATGTAGGGAATCTATTTTAAGACAAAAGCATTTATTTTTAAAATCTTTTTGCAACTGAGACATGGAAATGTTTTGATTTGGGATGAACAATTCTTGCCTGTCAGTCTATTTTAACTGGATAATTTAGTTTCTGTAACAAAGTAATGTATTTAAGTAAAATGTTTACTTATTTGTTTTTAACCCACGGAGCATATGTGTAGTGCTGGAAAGGGAATACTTTCTGGATAAAGGAGTAGAAGGGAATGGTGGGTGATTCCAGGTGCAAGAAGTTGGAACAGGTGGGAAGTGCCTTGGAGTGCTTGCAGCATGGTTTGGCATCATCAGCTTTATGGAGGCTCGCAGAGATGCATCTTAAATGAGTTCATGCACACTGGCTGATATTTTAGGGAAGTGATTGTCCCCCTCTACTCAAAGCTGGTGAAGGGTCTGGAAGCATGTTTTCTGAGGAGCAGCTGAGGGAACTGGGATTATTTAGTCTGGAGAAGAAGCTGAGGGGAAACCGTATTGCTCTCTACAACCACCTGAAAGGAGGTTGTAGTAAGGTGGGTGTTGGTCTCTTCGCCCATGTAACTAGCAATTGGATGAGAGGAAATGGGTTTTAAGTTGCACAAGAGGAGGTTTAGGTTAGACATTAGAAAAATTTCCATACTGAAAGAGTGATGAAGCATTGGAACAGACTGCTCAGGGAGGTGGTAGAGTCACCATCCCTGGAGGTATTCAGAAAACATGTAGATGTGGCACTTGAGGACATGGTTTACTGGTCATGATAATGTTGGTTAGAGGTTGGACTTGATGATGTTAGAGGTCTTTTCCAACCTTAATGATTGTATGTTGAGGTCACTTGCTCTGTCATGGCCTTTATTTTATTTTTTTCCCTATGCTTTCTTATTCTATAAATCCCTGGTCCTTCAGGATGTCCAGGTTACAGAAATGAGAGCAGAAGGCAGCAAAAAGAAACGCGTAGGGTAACTGACAGCTCTGAAGTTGGTTGTAGTGGCCTGGAGTTCTCATCTTGGTGCCACTGAAGGCAATAACATCACACTGGTAACGGTAAAATAATAGGTTTGGTGTGTTCCTGTATCTGGTTTTATTACTCGTTAAAAAACTCATTATTTGGTCCAAGTCCTTAGGGGTAACTTTTAGGAGAATATAAAAAATCAGAAAGGGAAGACAATCATACTGATTAAAAAAAAAAAAAAAAAAAAAACCAAAAAAAAAAAAAAAACAAAAAAAAAAACCCCAAAAAAAATTAACCTAGCCAAAAAAAAAACACAAACTTGGGAAAAAAAAAAAAAAAAAAAAAAACCCAAAAAAAAATTACCCTACCAAAAAAAAAAACCCAACTTTGTGAAAAAAAAAAAAAGCTAATACAACCCCATTAACTACCCCAGAAGATGGTTAGTTACTATTCAAGCAGCAAAATCCATGGATCACAGATGTTAAGGATCCTGAAACTGAAATTAAACTCATTGATGTAATTCTTTTGACCAGAATAGTCAGATTGTTCTTCATGAAGAAGAAGAAAGGAAAGGGAAAGGGAAAAGGAAAAGAAGCAGATCCTTTTCACTTGCTTTTTGCAGATAGTTTTACTACCATTGTATTTTTGATGTAAGGGAACTTAAATTTTAGTGATGAGTTTGAGAGTGTTTCTCAATCCATTGTAGCCAGCACCTCTGAAGAGATATGACCTTGTAAGGCTGCAGTGAAAAGGGAAGTGTGAGCAGCAGACACCCCTCATGGAGTCTAGTACATCATCCTAAACAGCAAGCCAGTGTTCAGAAGTACAGAGGGAGGGGGTGGAGAGGTGGGAGCAGTAACATCTAACCCCGAAGCCACAGGGTGCTCCAGAGTCCTATGGCAGAAGTGTGCACCACAGAGAGATGAGCAACTTACTCAAGGTTGCAAAACACATTAATTTAATGAATCTTTCATAACAAGAATGATGTTTTATAAATAGCACTTAGAGAGCAGATCAAACAAACAGATACAGACCAGACTTTGCAATTCCTGGTTTTTAACCATTATGTTGCCTTTCTCTGCAAGAAATTATTAGAAGTGAGATGAGAACACTTGCTAGATCTGAACCATTACAAGCGTTTTAAAAATGCAGAATAGAATTATCAAAAACCCCCATTGTCTGAATATATTAATAGAAAAAAATCTCTCTCATTGAATTAATTTCTGTGAGATGCAAATTAAATTTTTTTTCTNCACTGAGCAGCAGACTGAAAATGAACTGAGGGCTGGGGGCTTTAAGAACTACCACAAATGAATCAGTACTGAAACTCTTAAAATGGTAATTATTATTTATAGTGTAAAGGTCTTTTTATCCCTAACAGTAAGAGCTGTAGGACCTTTTTTTTAGAGGTGCCAAGGAAACTGCCAACCCTGAAGCTACTCAGATATTTTTCAGCATTTAAATGGATATTTTTATTTCTGTGTTCAACACACATTTACTAATGAATGTTTTTGCTGTTTCTGGTGGCAAACAAAAGATTTAAGGAGGCAATATAATGAAATTGGATAATGCTGTTTATCTGATGCTCAGCATATTTCTTTGGGTTTGGGTGCTTTTTTTTTGGTATTTTTTAATATTTGAAATAGGCAAGATCTCACATTAACATTTGCATGACATGCTCTTAAGGGCTTTACTTCCAGTTAAACTTGGATGCAGGAATCACATTTGGATAGATAGAAATTTTCACCCATAGAAAACACGAGTCTCCACTTGCTCTTCATATTATCTGTTGTCTTAGAATGATAAAAAAGTTTATCAACTTGAATATTCCGATTATTCCTTTCTNCATTGTCTGAATATATTAATAGAAAAAAATCTCTCTCATTGAATTAATTTCTGTGAGATGCAAATTAAATTTTTTTTCTGTACTTTTTTTTTTTTTTAAGATAGCTTTTTTTTACACAGAATGAAACAATTCAGAGCCTGGAGTGGAAAACCATTGCCTTACAGTATTTTGTTTTAGTGAATACATGTATTATGCATCTGGGTGCTCTAGGTTATAAGTTCTAGGTTATAAATATACTTTAAGCTTGCTATAATTTATAAGACTTCACTTTTGGGTGATTTATGGGAAATTTCATTAATCTCTACAACAGAGGGACCTTTCACTGAGCAGCAGACTGAAAATGAACTGAGGGCTGGGGGCTTTAAGAACTACCACAAATGAATCAGTACTGAAACTCTTAAAATGGTAATTATTATTTATAGTGTAAAGGTCTTTTTATCCCTAACAGTAAGAGCTGTAGGACCTTTTTTTTAGAGGTGCCAAGGAAACTGCCAACCCTGAAGCTACTCAGATATTTTTCAGCATTTAAATGGATATTTTTATTTCTGTGTTCAACACACATTTACTAATGAATGTTTTTGCTGTTTCTGGTGGCAAACAAAAGATTTAAGGAGGCAATATAATGAAATTGGATAATGCTGTTTATCTGATGCTCAGCATATTTCTTTGGGTTTGGGTGCTTTTTTTTTGGTATTTTTTAATATTTGAAATAGGCAAGATCTCACATTAACATTTGCATGACATGCTCTTAAGGGCTTTACTTCCAGTTAAACTTGGATGCAGGAATCACATTTGGATAGATAGAAATTTTCACCCATAGAAAACACGAGTCTCCACTTGCTCTTCATATTATCTGTTGTCTTAGAATGATAAAAAAGTTTATCAACTTGAATATTCCGATTATTCCTTTCTTGCTCATTTTTTGCATTTTGAGGCCTTTGTCACTTTTTTCCACTCTCCCCGAGTTAGAACATTTCTTTCAGGTATTCTCTGTGGTTGAACTTGTTATCTGCCAACCAGCTAAGTGCATTACACGCTGGACTGAGCAGGAAGAGCTAGTGTCTGGCTTTTCCTTCTCTCATTGCCAATTACAGACAATATACAGAGCTGTACAGGAAACAGAATTTCTATATCTATTCTCACTACAGAGTTTCATGAAATTGGTAAAGTTGGTTAAAAGGACTCGAGAAGTCTTTGAAGAGCACACTGAAATATTTGAGATTAATTTAATGTTATTGTCCTTTTTTTATTTCAGGCTATTCAAACTCCAGAAGGACCAACACCAAATAAATTATGAATGTTGAACAAGATGACCTTACATCCACAGCAGATAATGATAGGTCCTAGGTTTAACAGGGCCCTATTTGACCCCCTGCTTGTGGTGCTCTTGGCTCTTCAGCTTCTTGTGGTGGCTGGTCTAGTGAGGGCTCAAACTTGCCCTTCTGTTTGCTCCTGCAGCAACCAGTTCAGTAAAGTGATTTGCGTACGGAAGAATCTGAGAGACGTGCCAGACGGCATCTCCACCAACACCCGCTTGCTCAATCTTCATGAGAACCAGATCCAAATCATTAAAGTTAATAGCTTCAAGCATCTGAGGCACCTAGAAATCCTGCAGCTCAGCAGGAATCACATCAGAACAATTGAAATAGGGGCTTTCAATGGTCTGGCTAATCTCAACACTTTGGAACTCTTTGACAATCGTCTGACCACTATCCCAAATGGGGCTTTTGTATACCTGTCAAAACTGAAGGAGCTGTGGTTGAGAAACAACCCCATTGAGAGCATCCCTTCTTACGCTTTTAACAGAATCCCTTCACTCCGGAGGCTGGATTTGGGGGAATTGAAAAGGCTTTCGTACATCTCAGAAGGTGCCTTTGAAGGTCTGTCCAACTTGAGGTATTTGAACCTTGCCATGTGCAATCTTCGAGAAATCCCTAACCTCACCCCGCTGGTAAAACTGGACGAGTTAGATCTTTCTGGGAATCACCTGACTGCTATCCGGCCAGGTTCTTTCCAAGGGTTAATGCATCTTCAGAAACTGTGGATGATACAGTCCCAGATTCAAGTGATAGAAAGGAATGCTTTTGATAACCTTCAGTCACTTGTAGAGATCAATCTGGCACACAACAATCTAACACTACTGCCTCACGACCTGTTCACGCCACTCCGCCTAGAAAGGATCCACTTGCATCACAATCCCTGGAACTGCAACTGTGATATCCTTTGGCTCAGCTGGTGGATTAAAGACAAGGCACCCTCCAACACCGCCTGCTGCGCCCGTTGCCACACACCTCCTGGTTTAAAAGGAAGGTACATTGGTGAGCTGGACCTGAATTACTTCACGTGTTACGCTCCAGTCATAGTGGAGCCACCAGCAGACCTCAACGTCACAGAAGGCATGGCTGCAGAGATGAAATGCCGGGCATCAACCTCCCTGACCTCCGTATCTTGGATTACTCCAAATGGATCTGTGATGACGCACGGGGCGTACAGAGTCCGCATTGCTGTGCTTAGTGACGGCACGTTGAATTTCACAAAGGTCACCGTGCAAGACACGGGTTTGTATACATGCATGGTGAGTAACTCTGTGGGGAATACCACAGCTTCTGCCACGCTGAACGTGACTGCCCTGGATAACCCTGGTTACACGTATTTTTCAACCGTCACAGTAGAGACTGTGGAACCTTCGCAGGATGAGGCACAGACCACAGAGCAGGTTGGGCCCACGCCAGTTACCAACTGGGAGACCACTAACGTGACAACCTCACTCACTCCACAGAGCACAAGATCAACAGAAAAAACGTTCACCATTCCTGTGACGGACGCAAACAACGGCATCCCAGGAATAGACGAGGTGATGAAGACTACCAAAATCATAATTGGTTGTTTTGTGGCTATCACCCTGATGGCTGCTGTGATGCTGGTCATTTTCTACAAAATGAGGAAGCAGCATCACCGGCAGAACCATCACGCTCCAACACGGACTGTAGAGATCATTAATGTGGATGATGAGCTCACAGGTGACACGCCCATAGAGAGCCACTTGCCCATGCCAGCAATAGAGCATGAGCACCTAAATCACTATAACTCTTATAAGTCTCCTTTCAACCACACAACAACAGTTAACACAATAAATTCAATACACAGTTCAGTGCATGAACCGTTATTGATCCGAATGAACTCAAAAGACAATGTACAAGAGACTCAAATCTAAAACACTTATGACATTATGGGGTGGGGGTGGGGACAACGAAAGATGGTTTATAAAACAAATGACACAAATGACTGGGCTAAATCTGCTGTTTCAAAAGTGTCTTTACATAGAAAAAGAAATTTATTTATTAAAAATTCTATTGTGATCTAAAGCAGACAAAATTATGTGTATTCCTCAGAACCTGTTTTTGCTGCACTTATTTACCGTCCTTGTTCCCTTTTTCTTCCCCGGCCTACCCTGATTCCCATTTGCCATATTTTTCATAGGAAATCTTGATTCCCTAAAAGAACTGGTCTAGGAAATTTTGTAAGAATTCTGTTACACTTTGGGAATTTTTATGGTGAATTCTAGTGGTGAGATTCGGTCTATTTTGTCACTTTTTCTCTTTTTTTCCTTTGGTTTTCTCATGCCCTTTTTGAAATTATTCACTAGAGAATGGAATAATAACAGCAACTTTGCAAGCGAGAGAAACAAACAAGGAAGACATTTTTTTTCCATGTAATGATTTGCTCTGTATTTACTGAAAGCACCGTTCTGTGAAAAAAAAGGAACAAAAAAAACTCCACCCAAACACACAAACCCAAGTAATTAATTTACTTGTGAAAACCTAGAAAACCCATGATCTTTTAAACAATTCTAGAACCAGAATTTGTAGCTCAAAGACTAAAATAAGGTTATAAATAAAATACTCTTTTTTTCTGTACTTGGATATAGCTCATTTTTAGTGTGGCTTTAAACATCCAAAGTTTGTTAAAATTCATATGATATTCTGCTGTGATGGTCCAAAACACAATCACTTTAAAGAGAATAATTGCACCCATTTTGGATCATTACTGAAGAATAGCATTGTTTTCATTATAGTTTATGTAAGCACCACACTGTCAAACAAGGGTGTTTGACTTTTAATGCAAGATTAAGATAATTCATTCTAATGGTATTTTCAATTATCTCTGTTATAAGATGTATTTCACAGTGCCAGAAGAAGTTTTGCAAGAAATTTCAGTTGTGACTGAATTCGTTAAGCAAAGATGAAAAGTTTGTTCTGTGTTTTGTTATTTATAGCTGTCAGTAAGAAAATTCATCTTTATATCAAAGATAGTGGTTTCCAGTTGAGTTGTTCTGGGACTCCTAGATGTGAATATGAAGTATGTTTAGCTATCTACAATGCCTATAATTGGAGCTGTATCCCTATGTGTAAAATGAAATCAAAATGCTCATTAACGGAGTTACAGGAAGAGGTCCGAGGACTTGGGGTGACAAAAAATATAAAGAACAAAGACAGCCAAATCAAAATATAGGTTACTGTAATTTGCCTGGCAATTGGGATCCCTGTAGTGTAACCAGTTAACTTCAATTTAAACTTAGACTCATTTTTCCATAGGAAATATACAACCTTTTCCTTGCTATTTATATACATTTTCTGGATTTAGCCTAATGGTATGTAGCTTGCATGCTGAAAGGTGAAAGGAAGGCTTTGCATAAGGGAACCAACTTCAGGACACTGTTCTTCCAAGTAGAAGTTCTGCCAAAGTCAACTTCTTTATTGGTAAGTGAATAGAAGCATTTGAAGATGATAGAGATTTTGAGAAAGAATCACATGTATAACCTCTGAATGTCTTTTTACCTGTTTTCACAGTAACCTCCTTACTGTGAGTTTTCAGGGTCATGTGCCAGGTAAATAACATTCTTAGTTCCTATCAAAATCTCTCAGGGGCTTTCTCGTATCAAAAGTGCATGTAGGTTGAAGACTGTACTGAACAATATACCCTTGTAAATTTAAGAAGGCATT
This sequence comes from Ceyx cyanopectus, assembly GCA_013401355.1. Taxonomy (NCBI): domain Eukaryota; kingdom Metazoa; phylum Chordata; class Aves; order Coraciiformes; family Alcedinidae; genus Ceyx; species Ceyx cyanopectus. The sequence continues at coordinate 92,604 of VYZU01033989.1, forward strand.
TCTGCTGGGTTCAGGGGATAAATATCTATCGTTGGATTCACAGTTCTCAAGGGTGCAAGTGAATATTGTAGTAAGACAGCCTGATTTCAGGAGGACGCAGTGGAGATAGCTGACAATGAATCAGTGCCCTGCAAGGAGTCTGGTAAGTATATTACAGAATGAATCCCAAAGTTCTGTAATAATCAAAAGAAACATTTGATAAGCCATTATTCTTTTATGTACTACCTGAAAAATAATATCTGTTCAATAGAGGACAAAGATGTACCTGAATGTAAAGGCTTGTGGTTGTGATTCCCACCTTCGGCTGTTTCTTTAAAGAACATTTTATTGGTTATTTCTTTCAAACATGTTGATGGAATCTGTACAGAAACACTGCAGTCACACATTGCTATTTGTACTTTGCCTCTCTACCGAGTACCATTGTGTCCATGACCAGTGATTGTCTGAAAAATCACAAAAATCTCTTTCTGGGAAACCTAAATATGGGCCATCTGTAACGAACGGGTTTATCTTACAAAGTTACAGCTGCTCTCATTTGTGAAAGCATTTACGGTCACCACAGTTTTATAAACAAGTAGTTTTTACTAACCCCTAAATGTTATACATAGGAAGCTTTTAACAAAAAAAAGGTGTAGCTGTTGCCAAGTGGGACAGCGGGTCAGTGACAATCTTTATTCCACTTTGGAGTAATAGGAAATAATATCAGTGACTGTTTCAAACAATATATGCATTCGTACTGAATGTTAACCTGGTTTTGTTGGCTCATCAAAAAAACAAACAAACAAAAAAGCCAAACAGATATTCCTGCTTGTTCACAATAAGCACAAAGAAAAAGCCTTTTGGTGTGTTTGGTGTGTTATGTGGAAACTGTATTACTTATTATTTTCTCAGCATCTTCCCTATCCTTGGAACTGCCAAGATTATTTCTGACTCCTTCCTACTAGTATAAAACACCCAGTATTTTTTTGCAGATTAATTAAATACCAGAGTTAGAAAATGTCACAGTTTAAATCATGAACTGAGCTCTGCAAGAAAGTGAGAGGAGTGCTGTGCTCTCTTGTTTTGGTGCCCAAGTCACATGCCAATGCAGCCCGTTACTATAACATTAAGAAAAAAGCCTGGGTCTCCTGTTTGGCAGAGCATAAATGAGAAAACTCCCATGAAATTTCTGCTGGTGACTGCATTGTAGATGGTGTGTGATGTAGAAAAATTGAAGTGGGGGGGAATCTTGATTGTGAGTTGTCATTTTCCATTGGACTCATGAGAAAGGATGATGGAGTTCATATAATTTGATGGAATTTAAAGAAGTTCTCCTGTTGTCCCATACAAGTACAAGGTGATTTTCTTTCGTCATCAAGCCTTACAAATCTTGCCAGGTGCAGAAATAATAGGTGAAAAGTGAAGCAAATGAGTTCCATTCAATTCACCACACAAGATGGATATTTAATTTTGAAAAGGTCTAAATGTCTGAAAATTGTTACAGAGATTGTATTTTTTGCTAAAATATTATAATGCATTAAAAATTATATGTAATGGTTTCCAGACACCATGTCCCCACTGATGGCATTATAGGTTGATCACAGCATTAGAGAAGAGATAACTAAAGCTAACTAAATTAATATTGTATTTAGTTGTACTAGCTTCATAGTCTTGTGAAAATATTTCATAATAGCTGTTAGAAGCTTTTACGTGTCAGGTAAGATCATTACTATGGTCTTTTCAACAGGGAGAAAAGGAAAATGTTTTCAACTTGTTCACCCTTCTCTAAAGTTTGCATCCCATTTTTAAAATGAGCTTAGTACAGTCTTTTTGAAATTTTCACTTTTTTTTCTAAGTCCCAGCAGTGAAGGTCTAGGAGACATTAGGAGCTACCTCACAATTTCATACCAAAAGACTTAAAGGAAAAAATAATTCATCCTTAACATGAAGAAAAAAGGAATTAGAGTTCAGCATGTGACTTTCTGCTTTTCTTAGGAGAACTAACATATCTTTTTCTCATTTGTGCAGACGTTGCCAAAAAAGATCTCATTTCAAAGTTGCATCTAAAAATCAATCTGTGGTTATCTGAAGGTAGTGGCAAGCATTTTGTTATTTTATATCTCTTTATTGTAGGAGATGAACACCCAGAACCATCGATACTGAAATCAAAAACGTTGGTGTGCAGGGGACAGGGCTTGGGGAGAGTCTGGGAAACCTTCCCAGTAAATCTGCAATTCGTGTTGGCCCTGCAGCAGCTCTCTGGTGAGGCCCCAGTGGAAACACAGGGGTTGTGTGTAGCCTGGGGCTGGAAAAGCAATCAGGGCAGAAGGGCTTTAGGTTGGGAACAAAAGGGCTGAAACTGTGACCCCTGACTGCCATCTTTCCTATACTGTAACTCCAGTGAGGTGTGGAATTTTGGAACAAAGTGAAAATACTGAAATGATAACATCAGGTGATTTTTATGGCTGATTTTTGTAAAGTGGGAAAATTGTCATTTTTTGAGAACTATGAAAATCAAATCTCATGTAAAAATGGGAGAGCTTAGTAAAAAAAAAAAAAAAAAAAAAAAAANAAAAAAAAAAAAAAAAAGAAAGAAGAAATTGGAATATGAATGTACTTGAAAGTAATAGTAAGATGTAATGATTACAGCAAGAAGTAAGTCATATATGCCAGATAATCTTTACATCTTTTCTAACACCACAGTTTGAAAACTCCAATATTGGAGCTACTTCTCAGTTGGCTTGTGCAAGAATTCTGTCTGCCCTATCCATAGCTTTCTCTTCTTCAACTCTGCAGTACATGTGTGATGTAATCTGGGCTTTCAGCTCTGGAACAGTTTCCCAGGCAGAGCACATGTTGGAATTCTCTGCTAAATCATCCAAACTCCACCCATTGGAGGTTCATGTTTAATACTCTGGAGCTTTTTAAAATGTACTTAAAATGGCTCGTGGAGTGAAAAATGTCTTCATTTCTTTGATCCTGTACTACAACACCAATAAGTCATTCGTACCCTGGTTTGGAGAAGTTGTTTTTGCGTGGACTAGGCTTTCATCAAAATTTAAAATACAAATTACATTTGCTTCTTTTTATTCTAGTAAAAAATTTTGATTTCTGATGACCTGAAAAGTATTCCTTTTGCAGTAGCTCAGTTAAACACAACTAAGTTACAAGGTTAAAAAAAGAAGAATTAACTGTGCTATGGAATGCTATGCATTCACACATGTGTTTGCATACATATATAATTTTAAAAGTGATTCTACAGGTGACATTAAAGGACTAAAATAAGAAATGTATAAAAAGAAGGAAGATAGATTAAATGAGATGAGAGAACATCTAGTAAAACAACTGGATTTAGTGGACCGCAGAATTAATCCAACCCATATGACTAATTCTGTAACAAGTAATTCCGTTTTAATTTGTCATTTTATTCCTCAAAAGGACAGTTAGTTGTCGGAGCAAGCAGGTGGAAGTCTTAGTTCTGATTTTGGGAGTACCCACGTGATATCAAGCAGGTCTTCCTTTTCCCTCTCCTCCTTGGCTTGCCCTTTCTGTCCAGATGTTGTGAACCTGTCTTCTGAGGCATCCATCTCTCCAGTTTGTCATGGGCCTGAATTGCAGTGGAACATGAGACAGGTCAGTACTGCGTTACTGAGCAGAGTCTCTGCGGATCTGAGTGCTGGCAGTTTAAACTCCACTGTCTCCTCAACAACTAGTCCCTATTTGACACTTCAAGGCATCTTCATAAGTCACTTAATATGGTGTTTAATACTGTGTGTTGATCGCCTATCATGCCTGTTAATTAACTGTTTTTCTGGTTGAAATATTAATTTCTTTGTTTTCCTTTTGAAATATGCCTTTCTTTGTGATTGTTTGATCAAAGAGGTGGAGAAAAAATATCAAGGACTTTGGATATTCAGACTAGAAAACGATTCTAAATAGTACAAAACCTCATACATTAAAAAAAAAACAATAAAAAAGAAAGGCAAACAATAGCAATGCTTTCAGATTCCTAGAAAGCCAATGCCTAAGCAAAGAGTGTTTTCCCCTGCTTTTTGGTTTTGTTTTGTTTTTTTTGGTTAAGAATAGTTTATCTTTTTGACTCAGTACAGTCATCAAAGTCTTATTAGATTGAATAAAGCAGAGGCACTGACAACTTCCCTAGTTTGTTGGGGTTTTTTTCTAAGACTTCCATGACATTAGCAGAACAATTTGTTCTTCTAATTATTTCCTTTTTTAAAATATAAATCCTGTTGCCTATGTCAGCAGTGTTTCTGTCAGGGGGGACATGAGTAATTACTGCTGGGAATATTGTCACCACTTGTTCCTACTTGGAGAAACACTGACTCTGGATGTTTTATCTTTTCAGCTCCCT
>VYZU01033990.1:0-12224 GCA_013401355.1 Ceyx cyanopectus
ATATATATGTATATATATATGGTCTTGGAGTGGTTCTCATGAACTTGCCTTGACAGAAAAACAAATGCTAAATGTGACATTATAGGTGATAACTGAACTATGGGTGCAAGTATAATCCTTTTCCCTATGAAATGTGGGCTCCCCATTCTCTCAAAGCCAGAACTTGTCATATTTCTGATGCCCATAATTTTGGTCAAAGCACAAACCTCCATTGCCACAACTGTTTTTATGGTTAATTGACCAGTGCTAATCAGGACTGCAGGAGGCTTCTACAGTTTACACATTTCTATACTTTGGAGCAGTCATCACTTACCTCTGCACCAGCATTAATCAGCTGCTCAGACACTAATTAACTGGTCATCTAAAGTCAGCATAACAGTGCTCCTCCTGCATTATGCTAATTCTGTTGTATTAGAAGCACTGATCTCTACTGGGGCAGTGATGAATTTATTGCAACTATCCACCATGTCCTGAAGAAATGATCATTTTCAAGCCCATTATATTGTGGCCTCACTAGATGCTTATTTTTTAGGTCATGACCATTTACTAGTTTACACCCTAGTAAAAAATGGAAGGAGCAAATAGAAATCTGAATAATGAAGGGCTTTGACAGACACTTTCAAATGCATCTGCATGAAGGATGAGGAAGGGCAACAGTGCAGACTGGTCCCAAAGCAAGTCCAGCTAGTGTAGCAAATAAATGTGAGCTGTGCTACCAGAAATCACAGTGTAGCTGAGAAGCCAGGGGTGTAAGTCTCAGTGTGTACTTACCTATGGTGATGCAGAACCTCCTGAAATGGGCATCTGAAGGTGGTGGGTTTCTTTTTCCTTTTGTTACAGAATAACTGTTAAGAAACAAACAAACAAATAAATATTTTTATTTTTTTTTTCCAGTACTAAAGTCCTAAAATATTCTTTTTTCTTCTATGTGACGTAGGTACACTAGTGAAATTTAGGTGGACTGGAAAGGAGCATTGCAGAAGGCAGGGGATCATGATCCATGCAGTGCATCCATAGAATAGGATAAAATAACTCAGTAGGCAGCATCTTTCTCCATCATTCTGATGCTTGTGCCTGACTATAGATTTTTTTCCTTGTAATGAGGTTATACTATAAACTTGCTTTGAATTCTCTGCCTCAAACTGAGCTAATTTGATTTCTTTCCTGCTAGAAATATTTTTATTCAAACTGAGTCAGATTCCAGTGTACATTTTAGACCTGGATCCCCAAAGGAATTGTTTGTTCCAAGAATCAACTACATGGGACATGTAATGAGTCCAGACTTGGGACTTTGAACAAGTTGTGCAGCTGAAAGGGGGAGGGGAAACCTTCCTGTAGGAGGTGCTGATTTTAACTTCTCTTCAAATTGTCTCAATTCAAATGGTATAAATTGCTTTTTTTTCAGGTCAGCATGTTCAGTTTTATCTATAAAGAGATTTTCTGGCTGGGTCAGGATCAGAAGCTGTCCCAGACAGAAACACCATCTCCATCTCAGCAGAGCACCACTGTAATTCCCCTGTCCCTATGAGCATGACAGTGCAAAGATGCAATGAAAGTGAGTGTTTAGTAACATGCAACCTTTGCACAACTTTTAATCTGCAAAGTATTTTGTAAAGACCAAGTGGATAATCTTCATCATACCTACCTGGAAACACGTAGCTGCACTGTTTTCCTTTCATCTTGGGAAACATATATATATGTTTTATATATATATATATACACACACACACACACATATATATATATATATATATGTTTTTCCTTATACCAACTAAATAGGTGCCCATTATACAAAGTGCTGAGCATCCTGAATTTCTTTTGGTTTCCACAAGAAGCCTAGGGCTTTTCTAGAGCTGTGGCTTTGAATTATTTAACACCTTTTGTAGGGAACATTTGAATGGCTATTCAGTTATTTAATTTTCTGTGGCATGTAGGACCCTGCTCTAGAGTCAGGACGTGCTAGTGTAAAATAAAATTTAAAAAATAATAATTAAAAATTTAAAACTGAGGTTCTGATCCAGCAGGCATTCATGTGAGCATTATATTTTTATGTGTGTGAGAGGTTCCCATTAAATTTCCACTGGGAAAAAATTGCAGAGACCACACCTGCTGAGCTTCAGCCTTCTGGCAAGTGCAGCAGTGCTGCCTAATGGGAATTCATGAAGAAGAAAGGTTGTGGCTGCCTTTTGATGGGTGTGAACCTTCCAAGCTCCCAGGCTATGAGCAAGTTTATATTTGAATAACCTAACAGCTATGCATAGAAGTTGTCAGGAAAGAGAAATGAATGGCTCGTGTGCAGTATATCAACCCTCCTGGTGTCTCAACCATTATTTCCATGTGCAGCAGAGTGCACATTCCTCACTGAGGGTTATATACAAGGAGACGTGTTTAAAGATTTAAAAGCCACATTATTTAAGTGTATCTGATTGCAGAAACCAGTGACCCAGTTCCTTTAATAACCAGGAAGCACTTTTTGTGTTCAGTCGTGGATTTCTAAATTTTTTTAACATTTAGATAATTTGTGATCAAGAAAAATAAAAAAAAAAAAAATCCCATTAAAATTTGGGATTTGTGATCAAGAATTCTGAGGCAGTTCATACTAGAAATTAATTTTGAAGTTTAAAAGAAAGAAAATGGAAGTACTGTCTCAGCCATGACTTCAGTCCCTAGTGTGTTTCCCTCAGCCACAATTTTTTTTTCCAAGGAAAATACTGTATTTTTAATAAGCTGTGTCAAATTTTACATCAGAAAACCACCATAAATGAGGCACATACCCTTAATCTTGCCCATGGTTTCCAACTGTAAATCTCACATATCTTCTTTATTATTTATTTATGATGACTGATATTTCTTCATAGTGCCTATGTTCTGATGGGTATTATTTATGTACTAAAGTGATCTGCAGTTGTCTTAATCAGCCCATGATGCTCTCTAGCTCTTGGCAGCCTTGCACTGGCTGTCACTCTTCCCTTTCCCTTCCCAGCCCAAGCTCCTTAACAGGTCTGTAATTTGTGGTGCTGCATGTCTCACACCTTTAGCTTCTGAATTCTCCTTTACAGATGCAGGTGGCATTCATACCTGGTGAGCCTGCCTTGGAGTTTCTAAAATAATTGTTCAAAATGCCAAAGTACTGTATCTCAAATGCTGATCCAGATTCCTGGGCACCACAGATTTAATTCAAGATCCATGAAAAAGACTGCAAAAATTGAAGACTCCAAATCTGCCTTTAATTTAATTTATTTTCCTTGGTTTATGGGTTTTTTTTGCTTCCCACTCAGCCACCTACTAGAGCTCATTCACTGCTCATTTCCAAGAGCAGGGAATCCATCTCCTACACTATAAACTCCCTCGTGTGAGGTGCTGCGAACTCTGGCCCTCATTCATCAAAGTCTCTGGATACTTAGGCACTGATCTTATGCCAGCAGCTAACACTTTTCAGAGTAAAGCTTTTCTCCAAGGAGGCTCATTCAGCCTTTGCTCCTGTCAGACCAACGGGTCCTAAATAAAGGAGTGAGTCTGTTCTTGCTGGATGGCTTCTCTGGCAGGAGAGACACCATTACACTAGACTGGAGGACCCTAAATTTATCTAAATTTACACCATGCCATCTGCTTTGCTCTGTAATTCTGCTGTGATAAGCTGTATATATATCTGTGTAAAAGTTAAATTACTAACAAAAACAAACGAACAGCTGAAATAATCTAACACAGAATCACAGAAATTAGNTTCCCCTTGTTCTGTCATTACTAATTTGAGAGAAGGGACCAACCCCAGCCTTGCTACAACCTCCTTTTAGGTAGCTGGAGAGGGCAATGAAGTCTCCTCTCAGTCTCCTCTTCTCTACACTAAACAACCCCAGTTGCCTCAGCTTCTCTCCATAATCCATGCTTTCCAGCCAGGAGCAGCTGAGTACCTGAAGAAAACTGGAAGCCTGTGCTGGAGGAGGCTCCTGGCAGGACATGGGGACCCATGGAGAGAGAAGAAAGCTGGTTTTTACATTTGTTATCATTTCTCATTTTACTACTCTGAACTGCTTGGCAATACATTAAATTATTTTCTCTAAGCTGAGGCTTTTTCACCCGTGACCATTATTGCTGAATTCTCTCTCCCTGTCCTTATCTTGACCAGTGAGCCTTCTTTCATATTTTCTCCTCCCCTGCCCAGCCAAGGAGGGGGAGTGACAGAGCAGCTTTGGTGGGCACCTGGCACCCAGCCTGGGTCAACCCAGCACAGCCAGTAAGAAGCAATTCTGTAAGTGCAATCCTTGACAAGAAAGCATTTGTCATCTTATCCTGATAATCTGGAGCGATTTGAAATCTTACTGTAGTTTCTGTACCACTAGTTTTATTATTTGATTACGGTCCAGCAGAGCATTAAGGATTCCATTGGACTGGGGATGAATGATTTACAATTAGTTAGAAAAAATATAAAGGTATTAAGGAATGTGCCGGGTTAATTTATTTGACAAATGAGTGCAAAGCTACATACAGAACGACTTCAGAACGTAGCAGCACCTGGACTGTCATATATTTTGCACGAGGCAACGAAGAAAGGAATTAGTATGAGAGCTTTAAAAACAATGCCAGGAGGTATAGCTAAGATCTAGCTCCCCAGGAATGCAGGGCTGACTTCCAACACACTCCATGGCTCTGCTGGGTCCCTCCCATGGTGCTGACAGACAGGCCAAGGACTCCAAAGATAGGGAAGATAGAAGGTCATGCAGTATCTGAGAGTCAGGGCATGGTTTGATGGTATTCTGCTTGGGGCTTATACAAGGGGATCAGTGAAACTCATTTGTGTTATAGTAGCTTCTAAAATCCTCAACCATGTCTGGTGACAGAAGGATAATGAAATAAAGGTCTGTGTGCTTGGTTTCTGCCCATCACTTATTTCCTAAGTGTCATAAGTCTTCTCTATGTGCCACAGGAATGGAGAACTCCAAGGAAGGATTTGAAGGAGCACCATGAAGTCAAAGAGGAGCTCCCTATGGAGAGCAGAGAGGCAGCAGCAGAAGCAGGAGCAACATGCTGGTGTTTGCTCAAACACACAGAGAGCAGAAAGCCCTGGATGACGTGACAGGCAGCGAGGAGAGCTGGCACCATAACGAGAAAAAGCATCTTAATGAGAATTAAATGGGGAAGAACAAGCCACAGATAAAGATAAACAGCTTGCTGTGATAGAGAAGCCCTGTCCAGAGAATAATCCCACAACTTCTGGTAGTAACCTGGATGTGAATAAACATCTGCCTCTGCTGAAAACCAGGTAAGGTTCACAAATACCAGAGGCAGGCAAACTTCACCTCAGGGAGTTCTGACTGTTAATGAGGATCTGGCAACTGAAACGTGTGCAGTTGTTAGTTTAAAACTCTTGGCTGAGCAGAGGTATGTGGATGGGTGATAATTCTTAAGATGTGTATCAGTTTTGCATTACAAGTTGGGGCTATGATTTTCTATTTATTTTAGCTTGCATGAAAATAATTCTGAAGTCAGTCTCCTCACATCTGTTTTGCTTTAATACAGCTAAACAACACAAGGACACGAGGGGCTAGAGAGTCAACCAGAAGCAAAGAAATTAATGGATAGAGGAAAATAATCCATGTGATTATTGAATCCCCACGATTATTTTTCTCCCTCGAAACCTGATACAAAGGTCTAGGAAATGAAAAAAAATAAAATTCCTCTACCTTTCCTGGGCCTTGGGTTTTTCTCAGCTATCAAGCAGATCAAGTAAACCAGTGGGGATTACATGAGTATCAATGAATCCATGGAGTTGGGAAAGATGCCAATTTAAAAAGTCATTCAAAATGAAAAATGTGTATACAATGGATGAATAAATAAACCAGAATGCTACTGTTGATATGATGATATCTCTGAAAGTCCTGGTCTGAGATAAATTGCTTCCAAGTGTTCCTACTGTCCTGCTCTGCACTTCCTGAATTGCATGTTCCATGGAGAACATTTTAGCTTGGCCACCTGCTAGAGAGTTTTGAGTTAAGAATGAACAGAAGCAGAACTTTTTCTTTCCAAAAACTTCAGCTCACATCATGGTTAACTCAGCTCTTGTTTTCCCAACCACCCTCCAGACTTAAACACCAAATTTACAGTTTTCCTAAGTGACATCTGAAAAGGACAACAATAATGTGTTTTCTAATTTATTTGCTTGTTTATTTGTTAATTGCTGGGGCAATTAACATGCTTGGTTAATTTGCCTGCTGCAGGGGAAATACACAAGCTGTAGCTTGCTCCTTCTGTCTTTGCTCCTCTGAGAGGCCCCAGTGAGTCTCTTTGCAACTGCATGAGGATGCACCTTGCCTGAGCCTGGGAGTGTGCTGAGTGACACTGAAAGGAGATGGGCTGCCACACAGCCTTAAGACTTGCTTTTACTAGGATAAAGGTCAAATTTAGGTCAGGCTTTTAAAATAAAATGCTAATTCATCCCTCAAAACCCATTTTGTGCTTAACTATGGGTTCCCTTCTAGGGCACTTCTGCCTGGAGCCTCTTGAGAACGATGCTGGACCTTCAGCCATCCTCAGGACACCACCGTGGTCAGCCTGGCAGAGAGATGTGATTGTGCAAACACTCCTGCAGAAACTGATACTGAGACAGTGCACAGGGGTGTCTGATTAGGTCAAAGCATTTATTCTCCTTGTTGAACTGTTCAGTGGGTTGTTGGCATGTGGAAATGATTCCAGCAGCGTGCTGGAAACCTACAGACAGCTTTAAAACTATTAGAAATATGCAGAGACTTTGAGAGCCAAGGACAGTTATGAGTGTGTGCTTCAATCTCCTGCATAGTATCACCCACAAAAAAAATCCCCTGTTACTTTAGCTGTAGCTCCTTCAGTTACCAGAGTCCTGCCTAACACAGCAGAGGTGAGAATGCATGAGCAGGAGACACAGGAGAGCTCTGTGGGGTGCAAACCAGAAGACATTCAAACCAACAGAGAAGAAAGATTGCATTCAAAACGTGTCCTGGGTGCTGTCTGGTCCTAATTCCTCCTGCCAGCCTCAGAGACCCAAGAAACTTGATGTGTTCTGGACATACTTGGCAACCCTGAGGCTGTGCATTCACACAATAAACATTGTTTTCCTAACAGTGTATTACAGCTCTGAGAGGTATAAAAAACCTGTGTTCATTTCAGTGGAATATTAAGTTTTGAAGCCTGAAGTGAAAACCTTAAAAATTTCAACATGAGTAGCCATTAAACTGCTAATAATTTTAGCAGAAGCATCCAGATATTCCAGGGTTATGAATGGAACTTTAAAATGGTATCACCAGGTTCTGGGCAGATCTGATTTCATACCCACAGCTTACTAAGAATAAACAAAAAGAAATTTGCCTTTTGATGGAATACTATTCTGGAATGTGGTTAAGCAAATGGTTCTTTTATGGTGGAGATTTTCCCTAAGGTTTGTATTCAATTTCTAAGTCATGCATCTATAGCTGAAAAATTAATCTTGTGCTCTCCTGTGCATGTTTGCAATGGCAGTAAATGGTTTATGGGCCCTGACAATAAAGGTAAGATTGCTTACTACTCATGGATCAAGGCCAGCATCTCCACCTCAATGCTGCTTTTCTGAGCTCTTGAAAATTCAGTTTCTGTTATTGCACCTTTCCCTGCTTTATCCACACTTCTAGAGCAAGCTGGCTTCAATATTCTGTTTAGAAGTACCACAGGCACCCAGTTTTATGCCAAAATGTCACATTTTTTCCCTGTAATTTATTGCTGTTAAATCCCATGATTTCCCAGGCTCTTTAAGATGTGCATTTCACTGCCACTGACCCTCTGCTGCTTTGAATAGTGAGATTAAGCACCACGTCCCTCAGCAGTTCATCTATCCCTGGAGTGACTTTCCCCTTTGTTGGGTCAATCATTCTGATAGCAGCTAAAATCTGATTTTATCTAACATGTCAATGTCACACTGTTAACTTTCCTCTCTGCTATGCTGTTTCCATTATAGCAATTTAAAGGCTTGGGGAGGGAATGCACATTCAGATTTAGCCAGACTAAATTGGGATTTTTTTCCAAAGCTTCTCAGAATCTCTGCACTTCTTTTCTCCTCACATAAAAATGCAATTTATTCATATGTGTGCTGTATTACCATCCATAGTCGGAACAATGAGCCTGTCCAGCTTCATTTTCAACTGTTGTTCTAAGGAGACACGAAAATGATAGAAGGTGGGAGCTGGGTAATGGCTGCCCTATAACTCACTTCCATTCTGCACAGTTAGAAAAGCCTTCCTCTATAGGTCATGTGTTTATTTTTATTCTATTTACATTTCTTTTCACTTGCTGCCTTACTGGAGAAAGCACTCTCTTGTTTTGACCACAAGCTTGACATAATTTTAACATGAAAATGGGACTTTTTTTATTTTCAAATCTATTATTTGCCCATATGTCTAGTTCGTAAACTCATATTTTGGAAATCAGCTCACAACCAGATGCCTCGAGTTTCCCATCCCTCCTTCCTTTTGTCATCCCTAAGTTAATGACATTGCACTCATTACTAATATCCTTGTTTCTGGCACCACCCACCCTTGTACACCTCTACCCAGTGTGAAATGAATAGCTACCCCACCAGCCTGTACTGACATAGCCCTTCAGCCTATGCAGCATCTTCCTGAGAAGGCAATGCTGTTGTCCTTTTTGTCTCCATTGTGTGCACTCTTCAAAAAAATAATACTATTTATTGCAGTTCTTGCACCTTTTTGAAGTCCTCAAACCCAGGGTCTCTAACAGAGGGGTGTTTGACTCAGTGTTTTAGTCCAACTGGTCAGCATTGTGTCACAGGGACCTCTGAACAGCACAATAACCAACCCCAACTGGTCCACAGAACAAAAGGGCTTCTGTGGCAACGAGCTGCCACAGAAGACACACTGCCATGGAGACCATTCTTGACCCTGGAAGAAAGAACCATTGTATTTCACATCCCTTTGTCTGGAAAGCAGTAGGAATTATCTCACATCCATTCATCACGAGCCAAGGAGTTATCCCAAGTTTAGTGTTGGGGGACTGGAAAAGTACCAAAGCTCTTAAGAAACAGGCTTCCTGGGACAAGAAAAGTAGAAGGGAAGTGGAATGTGTGGGATCAGCTGAGCTGGAAGAGTGAAAGGACAAGGAGTAATGGGTTTGAATTAGAGCAGAGGAGATTTAGACTGGATCTCAGGAAGAAGCTCTTGCCCTTGAGGGTGGTGGCTCAGTGGCACAGGCTCCCCAGGGAGGTGGTTGAGGCCCCATCCCTGGAGCTATTGCAGGGGAGGTTGGCCAAGGCTCTGAGCAGCCTGGGCTAGTTGAGGGTGTCCCTGCTCCCTGCAGGGGGCTGCACTAGAGACCTTTGGAGCTCCCTTCCAGCCCTAAACATTCTGTGAGATTCCAGGAGCATCAGGCCAGCCTGGATGTCCATGCTCAGCATATGCTGCCCACGGGGAAAACTCAGTATCTTATCTCAAATTTATACCTGGAAAAAATCTAGCAGAATCTTCTTTCAAAATATTTTGTGGATTATCTACCCTAAGATAAGCATACCACAGTTCTTTGAACTCATGCAAACCCAGGGTAAAAATCTGATGGTAAAACTTGCACTTATTTCTTTACTTTCTTTGTAGTTACATAGGAAGAATTTTGATAGAAGTCAGGACATTCTTGATGTGAATGCAAATTTGGGTTTATGTTTTTCCTCTGACTTTTCTTTTTAAATTTTAGATAGGAATCTCTCAAAGCTCAGTTCCAAGCGAACATCTCTCCGTTGGTACATGATGTCAAACTTATTTTTGGAACATGCAGAAATGCCAAAAGGGCTCACTAGTCTTCTAATGAGATAAAATTACTTCTGAAGGATAAAATTAGCATGATGGAATTTTTCCAACAATTATATTTTTACAGCCCTACCAAGAGTATTATTCAGGGTGTTTCCAAAAGTATCAGCACTCTGAAATCTGTATTCCTCATGTCTTTTTGCAAACTACGTTTTGAGGAAATTTGTAATGTGATTATTTTAAAATATAAATATTGTATAATTTTTTATGAAGAATTATCCAAAATGTATAATCTAATTACTGTAAGAAAGAAAATATTATTATTGAAACAGGATTCAAGAAATGAAAAATGGTTTTAAATAATTTAAAAGCATAAATATGATTTATGGTCACAGATGTACTCTAATTTTTCCAAAACAATTTTTATAATGTTCACTTATCTTGGGAGCTTTCAATGAGTGAGAATCTCTGAGAAGAGGAAAGAGCATGGAAGCAGGAGTCAACTCTATTATTTCAGGTGGAAAAATAACTTCAATCTCTTAAATCAGAGTCATCATCCTATCATTCCAGAGATTAACAAGCAGAAACAATCCTCTGCTAGACTCATTTTCTGAAGGATGGGAAATAAAATAAAGGAGAACTAAGAGAACAGGTTTTTTTCTAGGGAAGTTGGGTGACCAATAACATCTGCTGTGAGCTGCACTATTCAGATACTCATCAATGCTCTGGAAAAGGGGTGAGTAGTCAGGTCACAAAGTCTGATGAGGCTACTGGGTCATTTAAGTTGGTATATAAAGCTGAGACAACCTTGAAGATCTGCAGCCAAGTTTGTGGAAGGAGTGGCTGAGCAGATGGAGTTCAACACATGCAAACTGATGCATAAGTTGAAAAAAATGGTCCTTACATCAGGTATGAAAAGGTAACTTCTGATCTGGTCATTATTTCTCATGCAAGAGAGTCCCAAATTATGAAAATCGCTGCACATGTAACATCAGCTGCCAAGAAATGAAGAATACTAGGAAGCATTGAGAAACCCATAGAAAACAAAGCAAAGAATACATTTTTGCTGCCACAGAAATACATCTTTTGATTGTGTCTTCTGTACAGGTAAAAAAGCATGGAAATATTGGTTGAGAGGGACCTCTGCAGGTCACCCATTCGACCTTTCACTTGAAGCAGGACTATTGCCAACACCAGATCAGCTGGGGCTTTGTCTACCTGAGTGTTGGAAACTACCAAGGGTAGCAATTCCACAACCTGTTGGAAATTTGTTCCAGTGTTACATGCTCTTTCTGGTGAAGAAATTTTTCCCAATGTCCAGTCTGAAACCCCCAAAGCTGCAACTGTTGCTCAACCCAGCTGCCCCATGGAAGTAGCTGTTTGCCACTGCCAAGAAGTGTTTGGCTGCATCCTCCTTTAGATGCTGTTCTCGTCTGTGTCTCAGCAGAAAACAGGAGCATCTCTCATGTAAACCACAGCCAACTTAGCTAGAATCCTTCAGGCAGCTGACCTATGGATCTTGTCTCTGCAGCAGCTTGTAGATGCTACAGATCTATTTAGGTTTAAGGGAACACAGGTAAATGCCTGATGGAGAAATCCAATGGAGTTTGCTAAGAAACTATACATCTGCCTGAGAAAAACCTCTGAGTTTGAAATACTGGTGGCATGGAAGTGCTGGAGGGGACTATTGCAAAGGATCTTGCCCTTCACTGATGCAGCAAGATATTGGTTAAGCAAAGGTCTTGGTCTGACCCAGGATGAAACCTCTTATGCTCAAGACACTGCTTGTGATTCTTAACTACCATACACTCATTTCTGCCTCGCCTTGCTAATTAAACTCTGAGTATTGAGGCATGTGAGTATTCAAGCACATGAATAATTATTATTACACTTCAGTTTTAAATTGTACACACAAACAACAACAACAAAAAACAAAATGTAAACAAAACTTACATGTTTAAGACTTCATCCTCAATCTTCAAGATGAAACTTCATGGTGCAGTTGCTGGCCAAAGTCTTGCAAGGCTTTCTTTAGACCATTCATTCCACCAAATTTCAGAAGCCTTTTAAAGGAAGGAAATTACTACAGTTAAGACAAGGAAACAGCATTCTAAAGATATTAATCTGATCTTTTAGCACTGCCACAAATTTCCTGCTGGTTTTAGCAAACGAGTGGGATCCAATCTAGTGTGAGTAGCTTTTAGCAGAGGAGCTCATTGAAACTACTCAGGTTAAGCACCTGAAGAACCATAGAATGTTTAGGGCTGGAAGGGAGCTCCAAAGGTCTCTAGTGCAGCCCCCTGCAGGGAGCAGGGACACCCTCAACTAGCCCAGGCTGCTCAGAGCCTTGGCCAACCTCCCCTGCAATAGCTCCAGGGTTGGGGCCTCAACCACTTCCCTGGGGAGCCTGTGCCACTGATCCACCACCCTCAAGGGCAAGAGCTTCTTCCTGAGATCCAGTCTCAATCT
>VYZU01033990.1:12893-47459 GCA_013401355.1 Ceyx cyanopectus
CCCGCCGCCATTCCCCGGGGATGGATGGGCTGCCTCCCTCCGCCTCCATTCCCCCGGGATGGGCTCCCTCCGCCCCTCCTCTTGTCTCCGCCTCCCCGTTCCCCTGGCCCGGCAGCCTCTTCCCGGCTCAGCCCGGCTCTCCCCCCGGGAGTCCGTCCCGAGGTGATGCACCTCCCCGCCCCGCAGGCAGCGCCCCTTCTTCCCTTCCCATCCCAGATACCGGGATCTGCCTCCGCTCCCTCGGCCCTCCCCCTCTCGCCCTCCTCCCTCTCGCCTCCTTTTTTTTTTCCTTTTCTTTTTCCATCCCCTCCCCCGCCCGGGAAGACCTGGCTGCTCCCCCCGCCCCGTCCTCAGTAGCCGCGGGCGCTGTGCGGCGGGCGGAGCGGAGCCCGAGCCCCGGGGCTGTGGCCGCCTGACCCTCCGTTCGTCCTGCGGGGTCCCAGGTATGGAACAAACCCTTCCCGACGGGCTGCTGCCCCGAGATGGTTCCTCGGGGGCAGGCTGGGAGCTGGGGATGAGGGCTGAGGGTGGCTGCCCGCGGCTGGGAATGGGACCGGGGCAGTCCCGGAGCCGGGCAGTCCGAAGTAACGTCTGTGAAGTGATGGGTTTTGCGATGTCGTTCTTCCCACGGGGGTAGTTAAAAACAGCAGCAACAAAAAAGATTAATTTGAGCGATGTCAGTACCTTGGGCTTGGCAGCTGAAGGGTTTTGTGTAAAGATTTTGCTTCTTTAGCCTTATGGATATATATTTTTAATAGAACTAAAACGTGATGTATTTCTTTGGTGTTTTTTTTATCTGAAGCTGGTCTCACCAGACTATTCACGGGTGGGAAGCAAGGGGCATATTTACTGGGCTGTCGGGGGTTTGTCTCTGTGCTGTGTCTTCCGCGGGAGCGTCTTCATCCTTCCAAACAACCTCTCCTTTAATTCTGATTCATCTCCTCAGTATTCGCCCTGCCATCCATCCCCGCTCTCTTCCCCAGTTGACACTAATTTCATCCAGATTCGTCACTGGTGGAAGCAGATTTATCTTGGAACGGCAAAAAAAGCGGTGCCAAGTTATTTCAGGCTCTGGAGAAAGCGAACTCGCTTTAGTTCCTGCGGAAAAGCAGGAGCAGCGGCTGGCTAAAGACCTGTAGAATTAAACGCTTCCTCACCAAACCTTCGGCTTCTTCCAGGAAAACCCTGGGCTTTATCATGCCAATGAGTAGTAGCGGGCAGTGAAAAGCAGCCATCCCAGCGATGCCCATCCCCGTCCCCTCCGTTCCTCGGGCTGGTGCGCTCCCGTCGGGACAGGGCTCGACCCCCGGAGCCGCTCAGCGCCGGAGCAGCGGCTGGGACAGGACCTTCCCCTCGGGAGACGGACGGGGAGGGCTGCGAGGAGCCCCCAGGGGCTGCCGTGGGGCCAGCCCGGGACCCGGGGGACTGCGGGCAGAGGGTGAAGGTGCCCCCCGGGTGGGTGAAGCGGCCCCGGGTGGGTGAAGCCGCCCCCCGGCCGGGTGAAGCCGCCCCCGGTGGATGAAGGTGCCCCCGGCCGGGTGAAGCCGCCGCAGAGCCGCCAGCTGTCCGAGCGCGCCCCCCTGTGGCCATCCGGGAGACAGAGGGGAAATCCCGTCCGAAGGGAAGCCCCTGTGCCCTGGGCATCCCCTCCTTCCTTAATTGCCTCAGCTCTGATTGCAGAAACGAGCCTTCTTGTGGCCGCTGAAGCCGCTTAAGTGTGGTGAGAGCCAGCGAGGCTTTCTTCGCAAAGCCAGAGCGGAGGATGCAATTGCTGCAGAACTGATAAAGTGAGCACAGAACGCCCAAACTGGAGGAGCCACTGGTGGATAAGGTTAGGGTAATGATTTCTTCGAGGGAGGAGCCAGTGGTGGATAAGGTTAGAGTAATGGTTTCTTCTAGGGAGTGTGAGATTTCCAAAATTTGTTCTCTGTTTTGCTTTGTCACAGTGGAACTGTGAATTCCAACTTCCACGCCACGTTGAGTTTGAAAGCTTGTTCTGAAATGGGCTGACTTTTTTACAGTAAGAAGGAAGCCCCAGAGCAGAGGCTGCACTGACCAGACCAAAATTCTGTCAGACAGCTGCACACAACTTCCCTTCTGAGTTACACTGACATGTAAATTCAGTCTGAGATAGAACTAGAATATGACTATTTTTAAGCTGCTTGGCCACAAACCTTCTTCTGAGCATTTAAGATACACTCTGCTGCACTAAGCTAGGTTATATTGACACAATATTTAAAAAATATCCTGGAAAGTGAGTACATGAGTAGATTTTGTCTCATGAATGCAGAAAGATTTGATTTTGGAAGCAAGAAGTGAGAAAAACTGAAAATACTTTCAATTATATACACACACCTGGCATCTGTGATGCCACCCAGCTGGGACTTGCCATTAGCTGATGGCTTTGGAAGCTGGAGGAAGAATTTCTTTTTTTTTTTATGGGCTACAGCAACTGCTGATGTTGCCTATGCTTGGAGCTGGTTTTGCTTAAAGGGTAGAAATCAGCTTAGTAAACTTAGTAAAGTACATGGCTGTAAACAACAATGCTGCCTAGCAAGACCACTTGTCTGTAATGAGAAATACCATTTTCCTCAAGTTCCTCGACTTGGATTTCTTCCAGTTCTACTTAAATGTAGTTAGTTCATTAGCAGCAACAAGTGGTTCATTATAACCGATGAAAATCTTGGCTTCCAAGACTGGGTTTGTAAGTAGTGAACACTTGAGTATAGCATTTCAAATGGGAGGCTCCAATGCATCTACTGAGGGCTGTCTGTTTTGGGATTTTGCTTTTTAAAGAGTGGTGGAATGGAGCCATAGTGCTCCACCCAGATGCTTGCAGGAAGGCTTTCTATAGAGCAAAGTTAGTTATGGGTCCAGCTGGGAAGACCTCAGCCATTGTGGTGAAATGACATCAACCCAGGCACCTCTAAAGGCTTTCTGTGAACTAGCAGTTAGTGAATCAACTCACCCACTTGACCTTTTCTAGGTGAAACTGCCTTAACATGATCTCCAGAAGTCCCCTTCAGCCCCTGTCACTCTGTGGTTCCATAACCAGGCTGTTTCACTTGCTAGCAGTGCTCATTCTAAACCAAGCTCAAGAACAGGAAAGCTGTTATCTTTGCTCTGGGTTACACTGCCTTTGCAATGTAAACCAGAGAGCTTAATCACATACATAGCCTTGAACTGCTTGGTTTTTCAAGTTTAATCACAGGTCCTTTCTGCACAGCTGTGGTTTCCATGTAGTTGGAATGAAGGATATGAGAAGGGAATGCAGCTTTCCAATGGCAGAGGCCAGTAGCAGGTTAATGCCACTGACATCACTGCTGCCAGAGGAGAAAAATGACCTTTTCAGTACTGTTTTGAGCTCAGAATCAAGACTTTTGCATTTAGTTTCTGGCTCTGCTACATACTTCTAAGAATTTTGCGTTCTTTCTGCATGTTTCCCAACAACAGATGGGAATAATACTGCTCTTTGTCTTTCCCATGTAAAGTATTAGCTCTTTGTGTGGTGCATCACCCTATCTAGGTGGGGTTTTCCACATAAGTTTCTACAGCCACTGTGGGATCCTGGAGGAAAAAGGCACATGATGAATCAGCAGACTTGTCCCTCCTACCTGTCTGGGCTTTCCTTCATGTACATAACCAGGAGACAGACTCCTTTAGACCAGTGTTAGCATTGCATGATTATACTTTGAAGCTACTAAGATCACCATGTGTATTTCCAATGTGTATTTTCAACTCTCTCTTTCTTGTTTTAGAACAAAATAGATAAAATGGAGCACAGGTTACTGCTATTCATATTTTTCATACCTGTGTTGGGCCTCACTAACGGAACAGAAATCGAACAAGACTTTACTTGGCACTTAAAGAAGATTCCCCAGATTGTGGGCGAAAGAACTTTATCCCTTGACAGCCCTAAATTTGAAGCAAAAACCAAACTGGAGCTGAGCAGTGTATGTGGAATTGAATGTCAGAGAAGATTGCCAGTGCCAAGCCTGTCTGACTTGAAGGACCTCTTATCCTATGAGACCGTCTTTGAAAATGGCACCAGGACCCTGACTGAAGTCAATGTCCTCGGCCCAGTGCTCGACCCAGCTGGAAACACCACCACACGAAGGTCTTTGAGGAAGAAGAGGCAGATCTATGGGACAGACAGTAGGTTCAGCATCTATGACAGGAGGTTTATGACCAACTTTCCCTTCAACACAGCTGTGAAGATCTCCACGGGTTGCAGCGGGATCCTCGTTTCCCCCAAACACGTGTTGACAGCCGCCCACTGTCTGCACAATGGCAAGGATTACGTTAAGGGCAGCAAAAGACTGAGGGTGGGCCTGATGAAAACAAAATCCAGAGGTGACGGCAGGAGACGCAAAGGTGCTAAAAGAAGTAAAAGAGAAGTTGCTGGGACCCAGGAGGATCCCCAGGTTGTCCCAGGACTGAGGAGACAATCGAAAGGTGGTGGAAGAAAGCAGAGGAGATCTGGGAGGAAGCAGGGGAGCTCGGATGGCACACCCTCCTTCCAGTGGACCAGGGTGAAGAGTACCCACATCCCCAAAGGCTGGCTTAAGGGCGTCTCTGGGGATGTTGCCCTGGATTATGATTATGCTGTACTTGAGCTCAAGCGTCCCCACAAAAGGAAATACATGGAGCTGGGGATCAGCCCCACAATCAAAATGATGCCTGGGAGCATGATCCACTTCTCGGGTTTTGACAACGACCGCTCTGGGCAGCTGGTCTACAGGTTCTGTAGCATTTCTGACGAGTCCAACGACCTGTTTTATCAGTACTGTGATGCTGAGCCTGGTTCCACTGGATCTGGCATCTATCTCCGGCTCAAGGAGCCCAGCAAAAAGAAGTGGAAACGCAAGATCATCGCTGTTTACTCCGGCCATCAGTGGGTGGATGTCAATGGTGAGCAGCAGGATTATAATGTAGCAGTGAGAATCACTCCTCTCAAATATGCCCAGATTTGCTTCTGGATACATGGGAATGATGGGAATTGCACGCAGGGCTGAAGAGAGCTGGTCCTGGCTCGCTTGGCACCTGGCTGTATTGCCACAGAGTGAAGCTCTGCTGCAGCAGTTACTGTGGGAACATCACTTCAGGATGTTTCTGAACTGAAAGGTCACAAGTAATGTTGCTGTCACTTGAGGAATGCTGAACTGCTGAGGGACGGGTAGAATTGTCAAACAAAATATTTCTCATTGTAATCAATCCGAAACATGCACTTCAAGTCCCAAACGATATATATGTTGGCAGTTGTGAGAAATTATTCACATCAGAAAAAAAACCCACAACAAACCAAACCCAAAAACCACTACACCTGTTTGTCAAGGTTTTTTTCCCAAGGAAAGGATTGAAACGTCTCAAACTGGTAATATAAAACAAGATCTGCTTTTTTTTTTTTCCAATAGATTTGCTTTTCTCAGGGTTCTGTTCCAATTCTTCAAACTAAGTTGTGCATACAGCACATTACTGCGTGTGCAGAATGATCCAGAGACCAAGACATTGTTCTGGCATTCTCTAAAGTCCACAGCTCCATGTTAAGAAGCAGCAGTTTTGTTCATGCTTGTTAGCCTGGAAAACTTCTTGTTGCTGCAGGAACACTTCCATGAAAATATCAAATTTCTGTAGCTGAGGGTTAGACCTCACAGACAAGTTTCACCTCACTTCTCAGTAGACACAGCAAAAAGAAAATTAATGAACGTAGAAGTTTCCATGTTTGGAAGAATAACCATCAGGACATCATTTAGTGCTTCCAAATCTTCTTTGAGAACTATAGAAGTCTTAAATATGTGCATTTGCATTCCAATTAGTATTTAGAGAGCTGTAGGTTTAGTTTCTAATCAGATATTTCATTTTACCATTGGGAGAAGTGGCTATTTGACAATCATGTAGCTTCAAAGATAATAGATTTTTTTTTTCCTGTGCTAACTCTTTTTGCAGATGTTATAAATTACTTTTGAGTTCAGCTTCATAGATAGGATAGGAAGTATTAGACTGGGAGTTGGAAAGCAATATTTTAGTTTGGCTTTACAGGGTCTTGCAAAATGGGTAGTTTTAGTCATTTCATATTCAGACTCCACCTCAGCATGAGTGGCAAAGTTACACTAAACATTTCTCCCCACTAAATTATACCACTTTCTGAATGATAGAACTATCCTGTACATTAGAACAGATATATAGCTGCAGTAGTTAGCAAATGATTTGATTCCATGTTTACTGAACCTTATACTTAATGAAAACACAAAGTGACCTTGACTTTTACACACCTTTAAACACAAATCACTTGAAAAACTATTGCTGTTGATTGGTACACAAGCCTATGTCTTAATTTATATTAATATTTTGAAGTGCACAGGATTGTTATGGTGCTAAGTTAATCTAATAACATGGAATGATACTGTATTTTTATGAACATATCATTTGGGTTTCAGTACTTTTTAAGATTATTCACCACAATATTTCAATTAGTTTTTATCAGAAGTTGGTGCTGACCAAAATCCATTTTCTACTGTGCAGAAGAAAAAAAAAACCCACAGGATTTAAAAATACTATTTCTTTGTTGGTATCTTTAAAACATACTTGTAATAACTTTTGATGACATATGAACATTGTTAATAAACCACTTTTTTGTAGATTATTAAAAATATAAAACCTGACACTTTGAACGTGCAGGTGACTCGTCCTACATATTATTGCCAAAGCATAACAATCTAAGACTTGCTTCCATACCATAACTAACAATATTCCACGACTTGGGAGATCTCATTTTAGAATAAACTATTTCTTTTCATGTCAGCCTTTCCAGGGAGCATTTAACCTTTCTTATTTTTATGATTTTATTTTGTGTGATTATTTTAAGAAAACTAATAATATTTTTTAAAGTTTAGAAATTAATGTCTAAGATTTTAAGGTTAATTATTTTTTTATCACTCTGTTAAGACATATGGCTTCACTGACAGTTATTTTCAATCACCTCAGTTCAGTATTTAATACTCTCTATGCAAAGGGCTGACAATATTCTTTGGTTGGCTCTGTAATGTTTTTCTTAAGTGCCTTTTTCCATAGTTACTGTGACAAATAAGGTACCACATCATTAATCCAGTCCAAGGCAATTTAGGTGGACTGTGGGAGCATTATTCTTATTGTTGATTTGGGTCCAAAACTGATCAAGATAAGGTGGCTTAATAAATTCTTTATTTGGGTAAGTCTTATTTAGGGGTACTGACGAGGAGCAGAAATAGAATCTATTTCTTTATTAGTTTGGGAATCGGGGACAAGGTAAGAATGAAAAATGTTGCTGTCAGCTTTCAAATGGTCTTGCTGTAATAATAATAATAATAATCCACTATAAATACCTCAGCCACTACCTGAAGTTTTCATAACAGGCTGAAAACAAATTTATTCATCCTCAGAGGATAAATACAACATGCTCAGTGTCTCATTTGATGGTGCTAAGAGATTCAAGGGCTGGACAGAGCAACATAAAAATTAATCAAAACTCTGTCTATCCCAGCCTCTGTGAGTGGTGCAGATGCACAGACACATGCAAATATATGGGTTTATAGAGCAGGGCTGGTTTAATGAGGTCAGCACCTTCAGGCAAGGGAATGCAGCCACAAGAAGGCATGGACAGAATGTTATTCCTGTTGTACCTCTATGTCAGGCAACATTTCCTTCTGCCACTTGACCTCACAGAGAAGGAAATGTTTTATTATCCATCGTGACTGCCTGCTACAGGGACTTCTGAAATAGCTCATAAATTGAGAACAACCCCAGGAGGTCAATGTCATGCATGGAACTCTTGCTCCTGGCCCCTGCAAATGGAACAGGAGCTTCTGAGCTGTGAGCATCTCAGATTTCCTTAAGAAACCCTGGAGTTGGTACCTAGTTATCAATGAGAAAATACAAGGAGGGGATGTTCTTAGGCAACAGCAGATCTGATCTCCTAGGACACCAGCATCAAGGCTGGATTCCCACCCTAGAAGGGGACAGAGCCCTTGGGATGTTTCCCCAGATGATTTTTTTCATCTTTCAAGTATTGAGCTGTACATTATTTGTTTTCATCAGTACTAATGCTTTTCCAGAAGAGTTTCTAGATCTTTAACAGTATTCCTGGATTTAGAAAAAAAAAAACCAAAACAAACTCAGATGAATCTCATTTACAAATTGCTACTGGCAATTTGTGATGTTAACAAGTAAGTTTGTTCTGGGCCAAAGATCAACCTCGTCTACAAACCATGAATGCACCCAGACCAGCTTCTGAGAAATACAATGGAAGCCAAGGGAATTATCTGCAATGTGAAAAATTGTCTAAATTTGTATTATCTTAGCAAAAGAAAACCATAGTTTTAGGTAGCAAAATTATTTCTGGTTTATATGAGGCATAGAGTACCCAGTGCTATAAAAATTGCTTAAAGAAATGCTTTGACTCATAACTTACCATCCAAATGGTGCAGATTGGGGAGTCTGTAGGGAGCATGAATCAGCACAGAATGTGGCTTCAGTGGAAAGATAATTCATCTGCATGTGGAGGAGAGAAGCATCTGGAGAGTTCCTCCTATTCTGATAAGGGATGACTTGGCAGCAAGCAGCAATTAACACAGAAAGAAGCAAGCAGGAGGAGGAGATGCTATGGAAGGCTAGGAATAGATGGAGGTGGTTTGCAAGGAATAAAGAAAGTGTGAAAAGGAACATGAAATGATGGTGAGGCAGCAGAAGGACCTATTGTAAGAAGCAGTAGGCAGCTGGTAAGGGCATGACAGTATAAATTAAAATATAAAAATCACAAGTGACATGGAGAATCTCTTCACTACTCAGCTTGAGAGTGTTACCATCCCAGCACACAAAACCACCAAGAGTGTGGGGAATAAAGGGAGTTTCTTTCACTTAAAAGTTTCTCAAATCTGACTTTTTTTTGGTTTGGATTCCTGTAAATGCTGTCCTTCATTGGGGAAAAAAAAACCCCAAACAAACACCCAACTACCAAACAACAAAAAACAAAATATCTCAGACTTGAAATATTTAAGTGTTGGCTCCATTTTCTGCATGTACCTGCAAATTCTAGCCAATAAATTTTATTTTATTTGTTTTTCAAATGCCTTCTGTTTGTGTTTGGTACCTCTGTAACAATTTAATCAACTGCTTTGAAATGTAAAGTATGGGATATTGAGATACTTTCATCTACAACTACCTGGATTAAAGAATGAATGGAGAAAAAATAAAGGCTACTGTTAAATGGAAAGCTTAAAATTGCATAGAAATCAAGGGCTTTGGAAGTATATTTATGCCCCTTTTGCACCAGCCTTTTGCTCTAAGTGTGAAATAGCATTTAGGTTCAAACCTAAATTGGGAAATGCTTTCATAAGCTCTGAGTCAATGCAAACACAGGCTGTCAGATGAAGGAGAGAACTTGTGACATCTCTTGCAAAACAGCTCCAGGCTCCCCCGTCAGCTCCTCCTGCCACGGATGCCGACTGAGGGAGAGGTCACAGGGTGCAAAAAGAACAATAATTTCATGCCATTCATCAGATTATACTACACTCTTTTGGATATTTGGATAAATATATCCCAAACTCACCAGGATAAGTTCCGAGTGAACAGCCCCCAGCAGGGAGATGGGCAGATGTGGGAGGCACATCTGGCTCAGCAGTTCAGTTCAGCACAGCCCAGGTGAGGTTTATCACACCAGCTATCCAAGCCTGCTGCCAAGGTCACGTCTGGTTGCAGCAGCACAACTGGTCAGGGCTAATCCAGGGACTAAGAGGATGAGAAGCTCTAGATGTTGTAGATTGGCTTTAGCTGCAGCATTCTGTACAGTCACAATGTACTTTTTTTAATGGTTTTTGTATTTGGCAAAGACTAAGCTCCAAGGCAAGTATTTTTAGAAACAACATTTCCAGAGCTAGAAGCCAGCTTCCTCCTCCTGATTTGAAAGCAAACTTTTAATACATTTTTAGGCTTGTCTGGTAAGCTTACTATAGAACCAAGTATATCCTAGCAGAAACATAATCAGTGTATGAAGTAATGACAGTGTCATGGAATCCCAACCCCTGATTTTTTTACTTGCTTAAATGGAATTTCTTCCTTGCCACTGTAATTTCAGTCTCCAATGGCAAAGCCTGGTTTGCAAGATGAACTATACAACAAGAAAAAAATCTATTCTGTAAGCCTGACAGCTATTGTAAAGGTTGTTAAATGAGAGAAGCACATCCCTGACAAGGGGAATAAAGGCAGCATTGCAGATTTAATAGAGGTGATTTTCTTTGCTAATGACAGAAAGTTTCTATGCGATGCAGCCTGGCACAGGTATCACTGCAGCTCCCAGGGAATGCAATTCTTTTGCACTTCTCTGTTCCTCTAAAATCTGCATTTTAATGAAATATAGATCATTTGCCCATTTCTTAATAGATATTCTTCATCTGAAGAGAAATGGGGGTTGTAAGTGATACGTTCCCAAAGTCTTTGAGGTACTTGTACAAGCTGTGAAAAGCACAAACAACCCAAATCCAGCCCTCAACATCTGCTGGAAAAAATCCCAAGGGGTTGTCTGAAAAATCCACAAGCTAGGCTAAATGTCAGAGTATTATTATAGCCAATCTCGATGATGAGTCACAAAGACAAATATCTAAAGAAGAAAAATATTTTAACAGACAAACTATGACAATGAGTTTTTTTCCAGCATCCTGAAATCCTTGGGAAAACAATCCTGGATACAAAACACTGTATTTTGGGTGGACAGAACAGTGTAACACACTTAAATTTAATTTAACTGTACTGATTACACATGTGCAAGATATAGATACCAAAACCTTATATCTTCCTATCAATAACATAACCTGTCAGCCTGTATTTTTAAATTACCAGAAGATAGATGTTTTATTTATGAACCACAAGATGTATTTTTTTTAGCTAAATGAAGATACCATGTTCTAGAGAAACTAAGAAAACAAGCAAACATGGAAACAAAATGATCAGTCCTCCAATAACATGGTTGTGGAGATGACTGGGAGGAACAAGCCCACTTAGTAGCATCTCAGATTAAAAAGTGTGTGGATCATTACAGACTTAGACACGTTAGTTTTAAAATTGCTACTTACAATCCTAAACAATAGTTTAACATTTAAATAGAAAATCTGCTTACTGTCACTATGCAATGTATTTATATTACTTTGAAAAATAATAATATCCTTTGTATGGATTCCTTGTTAATAAATGGGAATAAGCTCTCTGGTCACAAGGACTATGATAAGAAGAAAGTTAATTAATCTGCATATCTTGAATTTAAAATAGAAAGGGAAGTTTAACAACATAATAAATTATAAATAAATTCTAATAAATAACAACATAAATTAATTATTAGCCAAATAATAAGCCTAATGTAATTTCACATAGGTTTAGGAGGATGCTTTAAAAAAGCCCACTGCTGTGACATAAAAAAGTGTGTGGAAAAATAAGTGATCTATTCTCCTTCTTGCTTTTCCAAAACAAAGCCAAATTTTGAGGTTTTGAAACTGCTTTTGATTCAGACACAGACACAGAGACACTATTTCTTTTAAAGCCTGGTGTCTGCTTATACCTGCAACCAAGATCCATTTGCTGACATTAATACCTGCAGCAACTTTGAAGGTTGTCCACGGAGCTGCACAGTCCCTGGGGTCACTGCATCCCCACTGCTCCACTGCCCACCCCCTCCTCCCTCCATTACAGCCAACCTGCAGCTCAGAGCACACCATCCATCCATCCCCCACACCATTTCCCAGCCCAGCCATTGCAGCCCTTCTGCTTCCCCTGAGAGCAGCATCATTCCCACACCCCCAGCACTGGCCTCTTTCCAGGCCTGGGTGGGCTAAAGGACAGACCAGGACTATGGGAAAGAGCACTCTGATGTTCTCAAGAGGCAGGGGAGGATCCCTCATAACCTGGGTGACTGATTCCACCAGGCTCTGCACAGTTATTGATAACTAACCTGTCTCACAACACCCAATGAACAAGATTGATGCAGCTCTCCCTCCGAGATGGCATTTCCTTGGGTCCTGGCATCTTGGCATCAGCTCTGTGTGACATGTGCCTTCAGTGTACCTGCTGCTGTGCTTAGAATGACATTGCTGCTTCCAGTGGGGGTTACTGCTTTGGCAAGACCTGCTTCAGGTATATCTATATATCTATGATATAAATAAATATATACATAAATATATAAATATATATATATATATATATGATATAAACAGACAAGTCTTCTATCATACTAACCTATATTGCAGAAATAGGGGTCAAACTTCTCCCTGCTCAGCCCTGAACAGTGAGATGCAGATGCTTTACAGTGCTGTTGCAGGGAGGACATTCACCAAACCCTTCAGAGGTTCCCCTGCATCTCCTGACACAAGGTTTGCTGTCCAAAGTGGATGTTACACCCCCCTGCGTCACTTTCTGCCTCTGCTCTACCACCTTTTCTAAATCCCAAAGGCACTTGAACAGCTAATTGCATCCAGAGATGTCTCGGGCAGCAGAATAAGCAATGAGGTTTTTGCCACCTCCATCGTTTCCAGAGTTTAATTAAGGAAAAAAGAAGAGGTGGTAAAGCTTTAAGAGCCAAGAAAAAAAATAAAAAAGGCCATGCTGTCTGCTTTAAAATATGTATAGCCTCTTTCCTTCTCTAGTCCTGAAATCCTCATTTCATCTTTTTACTAGCACTCAGTGTCTGCCACTTCCCATAGCACTAAGCAATATAAAATAGATGGGGAAAAAAAAAAAAGGTTCTCTAATAAAATTTCTAATATATTTCTTTTCCTAGGAGAGCTGGGTTACTCAGTGTACCATCTTTGTGTCACCACAGGAAGTTTCAATTGGCTTTTCTAGGTGTTATTTGGACTTTTTTTTTTCTCCCATGTGGAGTAAGTGGCCTGAGCAAATAGCTCATTGTTGGGGTGAGAGATGGGGAAGGAGAAGCAGAGATTCATGCCAAAAAGACAGGGCATATTAACACCATCTCAAATGCATTTTCAAAGCAAATCTTTCCCTCCTCCCCTTAGCTACACTTTTTTTCTCCAGACTTTCCTGCTTAAAGGCAAGTCTTTAGTTTTTTGCCATTGCCTTAATAAATCTTAAGGATGAAAGTCTGGGGAGCAGCCTGATTTTGCAACCAGCCTGACATGCTAAGGTGGTCCCCAGGACCTGAGAGGCCAATTTCATTCTCACCACCCAATCTTTAACCTGGGAAACAGCAGCACCAACCAGAAGCCTTCATCTCAACCTACAGGACATTTAAAAGGCATACATTACAATACAGCTAAAAATCTCTCATCATGCCAATAATGACAAAGGGATGGGGAAGGAGTAGGATGCACTGCTAACCCCAAACATTCAAAAAAGGAATCAGTCTGAGGAACAAGCTGGATTTTGTTCAGTAAGCTGAGTTCATGTTCTCCAGGTATTTACTACTCCTTAAAACACCCAGGGCTTAAGAACAACCAAAAGCATCATGTGGCCAGAGGTGCCAGCTTCTCAAGGAGCCAGCACATGGGACAGCAAGAGCTTGGTAAGGGACAGATTGGTTGCCCCAAACCTACACACACTTGATGAAAAATGCAGGGGAAGAAGACAGCTTCTTCCTCCCACAGATGGGAGCCCTCCTCCCCACCCACTCCTCTCTATAGCTTGTATTGTGCAGCAGTTAGTCATAGCAGGACACAGATGTATTCGTGTCTGGATGATGAAACTCAGATAACAAGAACATGTTCTTGTCTACAGGCCAGGAGACAACTACTTGTTTCCCTTGAAAGCCAGATTTTAACTCCTTTGTGACTGGGAGGAAAAAAAGTAATTTTTTTTTAATTTAGCCTTACTCAGCACACCGGGAAAATCCCTATTTTGACTTCCCACAGTGCACAAGCTCCTTGCTGTTCCACCAGGATACTAATGAACTGGTCTGAATAGATTTACATGTTTGGTTATGATTGTCCTCTGAAAACTCTGTCCCTATTTTCAGCACAATTCTGTGCTAAGAAGTGTTTGCACTCTCTGCATTTTGCAACACAGAGCACATAGGAAGGTTGGGAAAAAAAAAAATTTTTTTTATGGTCAAAACCATAGGGAGGCTTTCTGGGGGTGCAGTTACTGACCTTTTGCTTAAATAGTGAGAAAACACAGATTTATAATCCAGAACACTCAACAGGTCACTCGTCCTAAGTGTAAAATCAACTTTTCTAAAGCCAAACTTGATAGATTCAGAGTATCAACACAGTAGCAAGAAAAAAAACCCCAACAACAAACCCCAAAAATCTAACCCAAAATGAAAAAAAAAAAAATAAAAAAAAAATCAACAAATTAATAATAAAAAAATCTCTTAAATGATGGCACTCACCTGCTGGCTGCACAACTTGGAGATGTCTTTGAAATCTATTTAAAATTTGAGAGTGTGCTCAAGGAGTTTCAGTGTTCTGCTGGTTATAAAGTACTTTGAGGCAGCCCTTGGCATCAGTGATGCTTCATTTTGTCCCCAAATCAAGGTCTCTAGGTATTCACCTCACACCAGAAAAGACTTGAGGCACTAAACTGCATGAAATATTTTCTCCTCCTCCTCTCTTCCTAAGATAAGCCATAGCACAACAATCCATCTGACCTTGTAGTTGTGATATCTCTCATTAAGCTACTGAATTATACCTCAGAGGAAAGAAATTTGGACCAACATTATAAGCTTTCACAGTTCCAATATTATTCTAGTTTAAGGAGATGAAGAACTTTAATTAAGCCTCCTGAGGTGTTACAGGTCAAACTAGAGAATTCACCTCTCCCAACTTTCCTTGTGACTTTGGCTCAGTCTGGATCTCTCCTGTAATGCTGAAATCAGCAAAAATCATTAGCATGTGCCACAGATTTCTCAGTTAGTGTCAGGACCTATATGCATTTTTCCCCCTCTCAAAGTGTATTATTGTGCTCAAATCTCAATGATCAAGAAACCAAGGTATTTACTTTGATCAAGGTGTTTATTGCATCTCAGAGGGCACACATGCACTGGGGTTTGTTTGTTTGTTTTTTTTGTTGTTTTCGTTTTAAACTGAAATACAAAGAAGAGCCATTTTGAAATTAGCTTTTTATAGAACTTTCCCATTACACCGTATGTTATCCCCACAGCAAATTCAGATACAACCACTTTTAATGGTACCATACATTGATTAAATAGTTCAGTTGAAAGACCTTAGGTGAGCATCTTTCCAACCCGATATGCTTTTACAGAGAACTGCCAAGCCACTTGTAACACTGATCAACAGTGACCTCATTGAAGAGTCAAGATCTTACACCAAGCCATCAGCAGGAACAGTATGAGAACAAATCAAAATCAAAAAGAAACACAGTCTGTACAGTAAAGGGCGTGGATCTCTGGATCAGAATTCAGTCTAATCACCAATAATACAAAAGCTACTCACAGCGCATTCGAGGCCATGGAGGAAACACCAGCCTAAGGCATACACAGGGAAGCACTAAATTAAAGAGATGTGCATCAGAACTCAACAGAGATGAGTAACATCACTTGGAATGCTTTGACTACAGATATACCAAAGAGACTTGAAATCCCTTAATGCCAGCACAACCATGGTTGTGCAACTACATGGAGAGAAACTGACCCTTTGCTTCTTTTCAGTGCTTTCAGCAAGAAATATGCCAATTGGAACTGCAAATACTTAAATAATTTCAATGGATTTTAAGAGAAAAGCAAATATGGTATTCTTTCAGATATTATTTTCCTTCTTCGTTAATCATTGGAAAAGTATTTGCTATGGAAGTTTATATTACTTTAAATTCTCTTAACATATACAGTGCCACAAAAATAAAACATTTTTTTTCCACAACAACTGAGATTCTGTGACTGAGAGAAGAAAAAAAAAAAAAGAAACAAAACCAAAAAGAAATGTAGTCCACACAACTTCTTAAGTATTTTCCTTACTATCTGGTATTATCACACTATGTTTTGTAACAGATAAAGGAGAAATCGACTCCTAGGGAAATTGTAGGTGTCCTCAAAAAGTTATATACATTGAGACCTTCAAAAAAAAACCACAGACATCGCTCCAAACGCCTCACCAAACAACAGCTGCATCAGCTGCCCCCGTGGGATAGGTTCAGAAAAGCACTAGAAGGCATCAGAAACATACATCCATTTTTTTTTTTTAAGTTGTAAAACACAAATAACCCAAGTACACCAATTTAGAGAGAGTAGGGATAACAGCTAAGGTAGTACACATTCCTAATGTTCACTTTCACAGCTGTGCTACACGTTTCAGGAGGAAGAAAAAAGTCTGAGTAAGCTCTGGGTTTGGTACTGGTGGCTCACTTGGAAACTCTGAGCAGCTGTTTGTAGACTCCAACTCATGGTTTTTTATCATCCAGTCAGAAAAACTGCAGCTGTGAACATAGAAAAGTATGAGGTGAAAACTGGAATCATGAGTCACATTAAACATATACTGGGAAAAAAAAACAAAGCACCAAAACTGCTCATCACATGTCAAAGGAGTGACCAGTTTTCATGACATCGTGGTCTTCCCACAGGCAGTTATCAGTCTGTCTACTAGGAACCCGAGTTGAAAGCAGCAAATCCCAGCCATGAAGGTGCATCTCCAACCCCAGCCACCTCCACCAAGCTCCAGATGCATCCCCTGAGGCTAGAACTTGGAGAAGGGAGAGGTGAAGCATCCTGATCCCACCCACTGCTGCTAACTTCAGGGCAGAGGGGGCTTAGAACTCAGAATGATGCTACAGGAAGAAAGAAAACAGACCTATGAAGAAGGCTTTAAAGATATGTAATGACTTCTCCTTGCTCAGGAAACTCTTTTTGTTTTAATTATTAAATGCCTACCTTACTTCTGCATTATTAATTTTTTATTAGCTTAAGTGTTCAATATGATGCTTCTGCTTTGCCCTTTTTACTGTGAGGAATTTGGAGAAGAATGTGATGTTTTTGCCTTTTTTTCCCCTTCCATTATGCAATACTATTTTTTGCCTTATTTTTCTCTTTTTTTTTTTTTTAATTTTAATTTTTATTTACTCTTCTTCCCCACTATTGTTCTATGTGGCACTGCTCAGGACCTCATGCCTTAGCATTTAGAAAATCAGTGGCTTGAAAAGTTGTTTTGTGGAGAAGAACATTAGCTGGTAGCAGTTACAAGATGCAAACAACCTCTCCTTGATGATGGGGATATATAAGTTTTTCCTCTTTGATCCCTTCACACCTATGATACCAAATAGATTTCCACACCCACAAAACAAGGCTCTTCAGCACCATTTTACCCCCCCCCCAGTGTTTGTACCCTGTTAGGATGATATTTGTTCCAGTATTCATTTCAGGAAAAAAACAAAAACAACAAACCATAAACCTTCAAATGCAATGAAAATAAAGAATTAAAAAATAAATAAATAAAAAAAAAAATTATAGATAACTTTTCCTGGCAGTCACTTCTGGCAAAAAAAAAAAAAAGAATCCAGAAGTCAAGCTTTCAGGATAAAATGAAGAATGTGAACAGATAATTTAATTTTCTGTTTAAACCACATTATCAGTGCATATTTCTACCTATCTCTGCAACTCCAATGTTATCAGTCACATTCAGTCTGCTGGCCTTACCAACATCTGTGTGCCAGACATGTAACTCCAGCCTACCCTGCCTAGGCAGGCAGTCACAGAATAATTCATATACCTTATTGTTTACAAGAAATCCTTGATGTTAAGATCCGCTAACGGGTCCTTTGTTGGAGGTTTCTTGGGACTCTGAGTAGCAGGAGTTGGGCTTGGAGAGAGCTAACAGATGCC
This sequence comes from Ceyx cyanopectus, assembly GCA_013401355.1. NCBI lineage: Eukaryota > Metazoa > Chordata > Aves > Coraciiformes > Alcedinidae > Ceyx > Ceyx cyanopectus. The sequence goes on from VYZU01033990.1 coordinate 30,697, forward strand.
AGCCAGGAAGGCAGAAAAACAAAGCAGACAAGGATACAGAAAGCATTAGGTAGATTACAGCTGGATCTCACACAAGCACATTGCAAGCAAACTAAGATCTCCTTTTTCTGCAAGCTCAGCATGTTCTTGTTTTGCTCAAGCATTGTTTGGATCCCATCCTGATAAATTATTGGCTGGATTAATGGATATAGACACTGAATATTTCAATTAGCATAGCTTCAAATCACTCTCTAAAACAGAATGGTGTTAGGATCATTAGCCCAGATGAGTTAAGGCATTGTTAGATGTTACACATCAAGGTGCAGAATAAGCAGAGTTCATGCTGCAGAGTGCATCTGAAAATCCTGATAATTGGCATTTAAGTTGCTCTGTGTTGGTAAGGTAAATAAGAATCCATTAGTGTAATGGAGACATGACTACACCAGACTCAGTTTGTCTTCTGATGGGTGTAAAGCCCATGAGTTATTCCACAGAAAACATCAGTTTTTCAAGTTCCACTCAACTCTTCTTACTAGGGAGCCATCCTGGTCTCATTCCCCACCATCCCTAAGTCAGGACATTTTCTGTCACCCTGGCAACTTGATGATTACCATTCTCTGAGAAAAAAAAAAAGTCTTCCATATATTTTTTCTTGATAATCCAAGTGTGGAGACAGTTTAAGGTGAAGAAAAAGCAAGCCCAAGCAGCTATATATGAAATGCAGAGCTCTAACACCTACAACCTACCTTCTCACTTAGAGCAGTTTCAAGTTCTTCCCATGTCTACACAGAAAATCCAGAGAAACTGCAATGCTAATGTGGTTCCCTACTTAAAAAGTAGAACTACTTCATCATTAATTACTCCATGAGATTTTGTTTTCATCATATTAAAGACAGGACTCGTCTCCCTTGCAACTTGTGACACAATGTTTGCTGGTTGTTTAATTAGTACAGAATTAAGAATGGGATGGAATTGGTTTTAGGTGGCCAAATTTGTGTCCCCTTTATGTCTATATGTGTGATTATCTCCAAGTCAGACAAGGGAAATTCAGTTAAAAACCATGACAAATGAAGCCGTGTCATGTATTTCCCATTTACAAAAAGATATGAGTGACTGAAGATTATTAATTTGCTTTCCTCTACCTTTATTTTATAAAAGAAACAGAGAAAATGGCATTTACTGAGAAATAATTGTCATCCAGGAACTGGAGACCTTAGCCTGTGCCCAAGCAGAAGGTCAGTTTTCAGAGGCATCTCGTGGTGGGCTGGGAGGAAAGATGCTCAGTGCAGCTCTAATAAGTTTTGACACTCCACACAGAGCAGGAATGCCCACCAGCTACACTCCAATATCACCTAAAATCAGTTGTTGGATGCAGTTAGCTGTAGGAGACTTTTCAAACCTGTTCTATTGCCCTTATACAAGAAAAATAGGATAATAAAATCAAGGTAGTTCATGCCATCTGTGGCAGCTGCTGCTGTAAGAAATCTCATTTACAGCCCTACAAGTGGACTTGACTAAAACCATGCATGCACACAAACTACTTTATAGAGAAGTGGACAGCAATTAAAACATTCACCTAGTAGTAAAACCTACCTGTACACCAGGGCCAGTGGCAGCTCCAAATGGTGGCCTCATCATAGGCTGCCCATACAAAACTGGCTGCTGGGGCATCATGGGTACACCCGTGCCTGCTGGGGGCTGTAAATTAATAATGTAAATTAATGCAGTGTGAGTAGGGTTCTGGGTGAAGAAAGGAGAGCAGAGTAACAGAGACTCACCATCCCAAATGCTGCTCCTGGCTGTGGGACAGGTGGAGTACCTCCTGCTGCAGGAACAGCACTTGCTGGAGGCACAGCTCCTGCCTAAAAAAAAATAGATATATTTATTTTTTTTTTAATTTAAAAATGCAAGTATCTCCGTAACACCAACTACCTGGAAACAGATTAAAATCTGTACTGTGCTAGCAGTGGAAAGAAAATGGTCACACAAACTGAAACTACTTTTGCCTCAGAGCACTAAGGGCACTTGAGAGAATGTTTTTTTTATTAAATTCTGCTGATTTCAATCCAGAAACTGAAAGGTCACAAGGAAGGAAAGAAGTGACCAAAACACAAGTGGTTCAACAGTGATGTGAAGGAAAGCTTCAGTTCAGTCTCCACATGTGTTTTTCCTGCAGATCTTCTTTCTTTGGCACCAAAAAATACCAAAGGGCATCATTTTGAAAAAAAAAAAAAAANTTTAAAAAAAAAAAAAAAAAAAAAAAAGACATTTTCAGGTCAAGTCATCAGACAGTTCATATCCAAGTAAAGCAGGACAGTTTGAAGCCATGGTTACAGCACAGAAATGGTTAATCACTGCTGTCATATTCAACACATTGCCTGCTGGACAGACAGGCCAAGAAGATCCATGTTAGGTAGCTTCTAGCTAGGTTTAAGCCAGAGGTAAAAACTGCAGTGCAGGTGAGGTGCTGTTAGTATCTTTGCTTTTAGTAAAGAAGAGATTTTTAATAAATAAATTCACTTACACTGTACAGTATTGCCCAGCCTCTCTATTAAAGAAAAAAATGTGGACATTACAACTAATATACTCAATAAAGTACCAAGTTCAGGGAATTCTTGGAGCTACACAGATAACCATACACTTCACAATGTCCACAGGTATTATGTGTACTTCTATATCTTGATATATGTGCAAGTGCATTTTAGAACTCAATGACTTATTTATGCCACCTGTAAATCTGGTGTTAAAAATGTGACTTGAAAGAATTCTGTCATTTGTAGTGAAGGAAACTGTAGCTGAAGTAGACAGGAGCAGCACCTAGATGTATGAGGTCATGGTCTCATCCTGACATCACCAAAAGCAGTGCTGACAATGGATTAACCACCTACCAATGGACCACTTGGGACACCACCAGTTGACCACGTTGCAGGTGCTACTTTTGGCTGCCAGTTGGCTCCTCCTGTTAATTTTTTCTCTCCAGCATTCCACTGAAGGTCACCCCTAGTAGAGAGGGAGAGAGACAGAGCTGTTATTTACACCCCCCCAGAGTGAAAATGAAAACCAACTGCAATGCACATCAACGTTAGGCTTGCAGCTACATTGGTTTATAGGATGGAGTTTAAGTTATTAACAGAAAAAGACACTTTTAATGCTGCTCAGTTTCAAGGGTTGTTAGCAGTAGACACCAGTGCACTCTATATTGCAGTCAGTTACATGGTTATGGCCTTTGTGGTGAGAATTAAAGAGCAGTTTTACTTAGTATTGATGGAAGGTGATGTATTATTGCATATACCCTTGCCAAGTAGGAAGAGGGATGCTACTGTCTATTCTACTGGGGCCAGGCAGTAGAGCTGCCTGCTAGAAGTCTTTGAAAGGTCATTTCACTGCTGGAAGTCTTGCTCAGACAGCTGAAGGAGGAAAGCATTCAGTTCTGAAAAAAGTTGATAGATACAGGAGAAACAAATCATTCTTAGAATAAAATGAGGTTTTGTTAGAGGCCACTCTACCTGGAACAAGAGACACCATTTGAACACAGCAGACTGAAGGGAGCTAAGTCAATCCAATATGAAGAATGTCATTAAATAAAGAAAATAAATTTATAAACACTCAGATTAAAGCCAGCAAGCTTAAAAGCTATATCAGGAACATTTAACCTTAATTATTCAATGATCCTGTATAGAATACTATTTTTTTTTTCCAGATTTTTTTTTGAGATTATTTTTGGGGGGGAAGGGTACATAACCAATTTCTTGATTCCTAATAAACACTGAAATAGGTGTAAGACTATATATCAGAGTTGAAAAATTTTTTATTTCTCTTTTTCTTTTTAACTAAACAAAAGTGAACTTACTTTTTTGAAGTGGTACCAGAAATTCCAAGATCTGAAAAGCATAAGAAAGAGGAAAAAAAAAAAAAAAGTTATGTGTTTAGTAAAATTCAAGCATGACAAAGTAAACAGTTCATGTTTCACTGCACGTGGGCTTACAAGAGTAATACCATTTTGTCTGTCTTCATTTAGACAGCATCATAGCACTGGCCACATCTACCCCTTCTTCAGGGCCAACTTTTGAGGAAACCTGCAGATGTCTTCCAGTCCAGGAAGCCTTTTTTACTCCATAAATGTGCCCCTGAATGTACCTGGGACTTCCCCACTTTACAAATCCTACCTACCCAACAGCTCTCATGATCAGAATCAAACCCTGCACACCCAGAGTGACAGGCTATGGCACCAGATGGCTGAATCATGCCTTACTCCTGCCCACAGCTTCCCTCATCCCCCTCACCAGGGAAACATAAGGACACTGAAGCAAGCTAAAGCAGACATGTTCCATGGAAGAGTAACACAGTTGTATGGCACCTCACTTNGTACTTACTGCCTACTAAGTTTGCAAGGGAGGAATCAAGATCACTGCCCAGTCCTTTGCTCGCTGCTGAAGCTGTCACTGTTGCCGTGGCTGAAGGTGCTACAGACTGGCCAGAAGGAACCATAGTTGGCATGAGAAGATCACCTAGGCCATCAAACACTGCAAGAGAAAGGAAAACAGGTTAGAACAGCAGCTGGGGTGAGATAACCACGACCTATCACTTTGTTGTTGCTCCAACAAAGATAGCACAGACAACCACATCACAGGTCTTACCAAAACACCATTTGACATTAAAAGTAATGCCAACAAGGGCATGCAGGTCATTTCACTAGACACTGAATGTACAGCAATCCTGAAAGAGCTACACCAATAAGAACTAACATGAGAGGACACGCCTGTAAGGTCTTGAACTGGAGAGTTGAATCTGCATAAATACAGCTCCACTTCCACATAACAGTCTTTTTCTCACAGCCATCCTCAGAGAGATGTCAGATGCACACATATTTGTAGGGAGATATTAATTTAAAGGTTTTTAAAATGAACATCTTGCAGCAAACACCAGTCAGAATTACTGTGGCAAAGACAAGTCATATCTGGACATCTTACAGCAACAGGACTGAAAGTCTCAAGATGGAACTATTCACTTGCAAGCAGCAGGGAATAGGGAAAACCTACAAACATCTTATGAGATCAGAAGGAACCAGAACCATCCACAATGACAAAGTTAGCCTCCTTAGCCCAGTCATCTAACTCAGAAGTTTTTTTTTAGATCCCTTGAAGTCAGACTGCCTGGTACATCTCATGCCAGCATTCTATCTTCTGATCTGTATTTGAGGTACATGCTAATGTTAACAGGAAGGGGTAGCATGTGCACTGGCAAGCAACCAAATAACCAAGCAGCAGCACTACTTCAACCTTTTGTTTTGTTTGGTTTTTCTTGTACAGTTGCAGAACTCACCAATTTTAAGTTTGTAGCAAGGACCCAGCGTGGAAAATATAGAATGGAAGAGATACAAACAAAATGATAGCAGTGATGAAAGTTTAAGCTTATAGTCAGGCAAAGAACACAACCTCAGTCTCCACTTTGTGTAATTCAGATGCCATGCAAGCTCAGGAACAGCTTCAGCAGCAGCAACAAGAAGATTTGCCTATATACTTTAGTTACAGAACAATGTTTTCCTTCCATAATTCCTGGTTCATGCAGTGAAGCACATGCAAGAGTGATGTTCACACTAGTTTGGTTTTTTACTGACATGGGAGAATAAGAAATGGGTACAGAGAGCTCTTGGGCACACACCAGCCTGAACACCCCCCCAGGTTCTTCCAGTGGGGAAGGAATAGGGAAATTGCTGATATTGCCAGTACTCAGAGCTTAAATATGGTGTCATTAACTCATTGAACACATTAGAAAATTCACAATAAGAAACTTTGTGGCTCACCTGATGCATCAAATGAACTGCCAGTCGTTGGAGCTGTTGTCCCAAAAGCTGCATCAAAGTTAGGTTGTAGTAAACTGGTTTGAGCTGGAGTGACTGGGGATGGTGATGGAGAAGGAGAAATAAAAGAACCTCCAAAGCCTTGAAAAAGTCACATAAGAGAGGGGTGGACATTAGAATTAGTCTCATTGGGCTGTGTTTAACAAAAGCTCAACCTCTAGAAGGCAGAATGACAGATAAAATTCTTACTAGACCAATGTAAATAACCCAGTACTACACAAGCATCCTTGATATGGCAGGTATGACCCAGGGAATTGAAGATTTTGTAGGAATCACCAATAAAAATCTTCAATGTGTGTTTAGCTTTCTGCAGAGACAGGCCAACAGAGCAGAGAACACAATTCTCCCAGTACCACATACTACAGTTCTGGGTAAGTCAGATTTCTAGCAGAATGCAACAAACAAGAATTAGCTCAGAAAAAGAGAAATAGAGGACTAACTTGAGAGAGGCAAATGATCACCCATCAACTACTTTAACAGATTCTAGTTGTCTGGGGCTTGCACAAGACCCAAAGTGAGTCTGCAAAAAACAGCAGCAACCCCATGAGATGTGTTAGATGGCTCAACATCCTGAACTGCCTGATTTTGAGGCTGCTTTTACTTACACATCCAAGTAACATTTCTTATAAGAACAGGCCATTAGAGTACATATTGGGATACACACAGACACAGTTTAATTATATATAACGGCTGGACGACTGGATTTATCAGCAACATTCTAGTCTTGTCTACTGAGAGGCTTAGAAGAGCACAAAAAATAAATCTACCATCTTTTCTAAGGGAGCCAAGAGGAGACTAGAAACTTACTGGATAGCAGAACACTTAAGACAGTGATGCATAGTAAGTATACTTGTAAAATTTAAGCATATAAACACTTAGTACAACCAAACACAAATCATGAAGGACAAGCCTTCAGCCACCATATGAACTCTGGACACTTGAATTTAAAACCAGATTACACTGCAGGCTATACATCTGCCATTATCTAGGATGAACAAATGCTTAGCAATATGCTGTGATGTTTACAGACTTTTTTGGCAAATACAGAGATTAAAAAGGGCTCAAGAAGATTTGAATGTATATTCAAAACAAAAATATATATTAAAAAATATCATCTATTTATCCCAACTGCTTGAATATTTAGACTTACAACATCTCTTTTATAATTTAGGTTTTGATTTAATGTGACTCATCAGATTCAGAGTGCACACTGCTGAAGTTTAAGCCATCTGGAGCTTAACTCCTACTGGAATTTAAGCTTAGTTACAGATAAGGACATAAAATATTTTGTATTATGATGTTTGCAAAAGCAGTATTAGCTTCTGCCTAACAACATCTTTGCACCCAACCTCCAATAATGCACAGAGCTCCAAGTGACTAGTATGCTTCAGAATCTACTAGTTAAAGCCTGATCTCTGGTCTTAAGCTATCCATAGAGTAATACAAAGACCTACAGTATTAATACAAAAGGTGGTCTTCTAACTTCAAATCCTGAAGCTGCTTCTATTAAAGCTTTAGCATGAATTTACTTTCAATGGCTGGCTTGCCAGCACTGGAACTGAGAAAAAACATACATTTTTTAATTTTTTTTTTTAATTATTATTATTATCTAGACTACACCTACCTTACTGGAACACTACTAGCTGATGCCCATACAGTGTAGGTGCTAGAAAATGTGTCTTCCGAAATGGCTTCAGTGTCCAGATCAGAATTAAAGCCACAAAAGGTTCAGCACAAAGCTAACAATCATCTCCTAAGTTCATGAAGTCCAACCAACTCTACTGACAAATTCACCTTTCAGAAACATGATGGAAACTAAAGCAAATCCTCAAATGAGAGTGCATTAGTTTCCTTTAAACTTGAGGAACTGATGCTGAGATCTTGTTCTGTACAAACTTCCAATGGGATGGGGAGGAGTTGTGCTGCTGTTTGGCACAACCACTGTAGCCAATAAAATACAGGATATAGCACAGATTTTGGAGCATACTACAAACAGAATTCAGCTGAAGGTGCTTTTCTATAGGATCCAGAATACAATAGAGCTATTCAGCCTTTGAACCAGGGTGCAGCAGTGATGCCATGTCCAGCACTGCAACTCATCTCATCTAGTGTACATGGAAGGTCTCTGTCACTTCTATGCCTTTGTGCTCAGAAAAGCACAAAGAACTGTGCTCTTGTCACACCACTCTCCTTGGACAGCTGCAAGACTGCTACCAAATCAGTCATTCCAGCTCCTAGAATTTAAGAGTGTAATCTGTCCCAATTAAATGAACCCAGAAGAGCAGATGAATTAGCAGTAAAGTAGCATAGTCTGCAATACTGCTTAAGCACAACTACAGCCAGCCAAAGAAATTTTATGTATATACTCCTACTCAGGAAATAGTACAGAAAAATAAGGCTTGAGTAGGAGGTAGGAAAATGAAGAGCATGGGAAGGAGACAATCTAGGAAGTTAACTTGTACTTCAGTACAATACCTACATTATACATCATGTAATTTAACATGTCTAATGTACTAGGAAAGCTTGTGAACAGGAATTTTATTGCACTGCAAATTGTCCACTTACAGCCAAGGAACATAAAATACTTCAAAGACCATTTTTTTAGTTTTGCCTTAAAATAAAAAGTTTAGTAGTTGTTTATTACCAGCAAGTAGGTCTGCAGAAGCTGAGGAACTAGAAGCAGCCTGGGTTGTGGGCTGGGGTTCAGAAGCACTACTTCCAAAAGCATCTAAAGGCAATTCCAGAGAGCATCAAGAAAAGGTAAAAAGTTGAATATTAAATGCATCANATGGCTCAACATCCTGAACTGCCCGATTTTGAGGCTGCTTTTACTTACACATCCAAGTAACATTTCTTATAAGAACAGGCCATTAGAGTACATATTGGGATACACACAGACACAGTTTAATTATATATAACGGCTGGACGACTGGATTTATCAGCAACATTCTAGTCTTGTCTACTGAGAGGCTTAGAAGAGCACAAAAAATAAATCTACCATCTTTTCTAAGGGAGCCAAGAGGAGACTAGAAACTTACTGGATAGCAGAACACTTAAGACAGTGATGCATAGTAAGTATACTTGTAAAATTTAAGCATATAAACACTTAGTACAACCAAACACAAATCATGAAGGACAAGCCTTCAGCCACCATATGAACTCTGGACACTTGAATTTAAAACCAGATTACACTGCAGGCTATACATCTGCCATTATCTAGGATGAACAAATGCTTAGCAATATGCTGTGATGTTTACAGACTTTTTTGGCAAATACAGAGATTAAAAAGGGCTCAAGAAGATTTGAATGTATATTCAAAACAAAAATATATATTAAAAAATATCATCTATTTATCCCAACTGCTTGAATATTTAGACTTACAACATCTCTTTTATAATTTAGGTTTTGATTTAATGTGACTCATCAGATTCAGAGTGCACACTGCTGAAGTTTAAGCCATCTGGAGCTTAACTCCTACTGGAATTTAAGCTTAGTTACAGATAAGGACATAAAATATTTTGTATTATGATGTTTGCAAAAGCAGTATTAGCTTCTGCCTAACAACATCTTTGCACCCAACCTCCAATAATGCACAGAGCTCCAAGTGACTAGTATGCTTCAGAATCTACTAGTTAAAGCCTGATCTCTGGTCTTAAGCTATCCATAGAGTAATACAAAGACCTACAGTATTAATACAAAAGGTGGTCTTCTAACTTCAAATCCTGAAGCTGCTTCTATTAAAGCTTTAGCATGAATTTACTTTCAATGGCTGGCTTGCCAGCACTGGAACTCAGAAAAAACATACATTTTTTAATTTTTTTTTTTAATTATTATTATTATCTAGACTACACCTACCTTACTGGAACACTACTAGCTGATGCCCATACAGTGTAGGTGCTAGAAAATGTGTCTTCCGAAATGGCTTCAGTGTCCAGATCAGAATTAAAGCCACAAAAGGTTCAGCACAAAGGTAACAATCATCTCCTAAGTTCATGAAGTCCAACCAACTCTACTGACAAATTCACCTTTCAGAAACATGATGGAAACTAAAGCAAATCCTCAAATGAGAGTGCATTAGTTTCCTTTAAACTTGAGGAACTGATGCTGAGATCTTGTTCTGTACAAACTTCCAATGGGATGGGGAGGAGTTGTGCTGCTGTTTGGCACAACCACTGTAGCCAATAAAATACAGGATATAGCACAGATTTTGGAGCATACTACAAACAGAATTCAGCTGAAGGTGCTTTTCTATAGGATCCAGAATACAATAGAGCTATTCAGCCTTTGAACCAGGGTGCAGCAGTGATGCCATGTCCAGCACTGCAACTCATCTCATCTAGTGTACATGGAAGGTCTCTGTCACTTCTATGCCTTTGTGCTCAGAAAAGCACAAAGAACTGTGCTCTTGTCACACCACTCTCCTTGGACAGCTGCAAGACTGCTACCAAATCAGTCATTCCAGCTCCTAGAATTTAAGAGTGTAATCTGTCCCAATTAAATGAACCCAGAAGAGCAGATGAATTAGCAGTAAAGTAGCATAGTCTGCAATACTGCTTAAGCACAACTACAGCCAGCCAAAGAAATTTTATGTATATACTCCTACTCAGGAAATAGTACAGAAAAATAAGGCTTGAGTAGGAGGTAGGAAAATGAAGAGCATGGGAAGGAGACAATCTAGGAAGTTAACTTGTACTTCAGTACAATACCTACATTATACATCATGTAATTTAACATGTCTAATGTACTAGGAAAGCTTGTGAACAGGAATTTTATTGCACTGCAAATTGTCCACTTACAGCCAAGGAACATAAAATACTTCAAAGACCATTTTTTTAGTTTTGCCTTAAAATAAAAAGTTTAGTAGTTGTTTATTACCAGCAAGTAGGTCTGCAGAAGCTGAGGAACTAGAAGCAGCCTGGGTTGTGGGCTGGGGTTCAGAAGCACTACTTCCAAAAGCATCTAAAGGCAATTCCAGAGAGCATCAAGAAAAGGTAAAAAGTTGAATATTAAATGCATCAGTTAATCACTTATCATGAAGAAAAGATGACAAAAGCATAACCACTTCATTCATCATCAGAAGAAAATGAAAGTGCCTGGCCATCTTTATTGCAAAGCAGTATAATGGAGAGGAAGTTGAGGTGGAACAAAGGAGGTGCAACAAACCAGCACTTCAAAGAAACATTTTTCTTTTAGCTGGGCCTCTTTTCAGAAAACACATATACATTCTAGACAAGAAGGGTAAGCCCTTTGGACATTAATGCATTGAAGGGAAACCACAACCTAGTGACTCACATTAAATCTTTTTAGAGGAACATGTCACTAATGTTTGAGAATTCATTATTTCTAAGCAACATTCCTGTTCTCCAGCACTCCTAGAGTTGGTTGTGCCCCTCCTAATTTCCACCTTGTCAAGTCCAACAAATACCCTGTGATTCAGATATCCAGGCTGAGACAAAAAAAACTCAGCTCAAAACTTCAGCTGCTTTGAGAAACGGAACTGAGAGAAAACAACATGACCACAGGGAGTTGAGAGGATGAAAAAAAAAAAACCACAACAGACTTTCATGGGACCCCTGAGGAAGAGCCACACATGCATGGAGTGAAGAATGGCAAGTGATGACAACAGAATGCCCACACCAACAGCTTATTTGCAGTTCATTGTGGTGCAAAGTGAAGAACCAGCCATGCAAGCCTCAGCTGCCATGCTGCACAGAAAAGCCATGAGAGCTGAAACCTGCAGCTGCAGCAAAGTGCAAAGGTAACTGAAATGAAGTGATTCAGTTCTGAAGTGGTGAGGAAAGAAAAATACCCACCACCAAATAGGTCAATCACACCTGAAGAATCCACCTTTGCTGGAGAGGCAGTGGGTAGAGGAGAGGGGGCTGCAAATGCATCCACTGCAGTAAGCATAGGATAAATAATATTTAGTATCAGCAAGGCAACAATGATAGCTAAATATTTCAAAGCCACAGGGGCTCCACCAGGTAGAACCACAGGGTTGGTAAATTCAGGTTAACAGTCTTCAGAACTGCAAACAGAAAGTGTTACATTTCTCACATAGCAACTGAAAACAACGGTACTTAAAGAAAACATTGCTTATTAAGGATTTTCTTATGCTTAGAGGAGGATTTACTTTGTCAACAACCACCTTACTCAACGTCAGTGTCAGCCACTTCAAGGTTCACATCTCCTGCAACTGCACATCTTGTGACCAAGGCATCAAACCCACAACTTAGTATTTCAGACTGAAGATATGTATTTGAAAATTGTATTTTTTTTTTCCTTTTCTTTTGAATTACACTTGTGAAAAACCCCAAGCCCAGGAAGTCTGTAGAATGACCTGTGAAAACAAGCACTTACCAGATAAGAGATCAGCAGTGAGAGAACTCTCAGGCACAGGAGAAGCTCCGTGTGGTGGAGATGAGAAAGCATCTTCCAGAAACGAAAGGAAAACCAATGAGAAGTTAAGCATCACTCAAGTCAATTGACACCATTACACAGCATCAAAGCAGGAGAATACTGTGAGAATTCTTTCTTTACCTGTACCAAAGAGATCTATGCTAGGAGTAGCATCTGGTTTAGGTGCTGCAGGTGCATCAGGAACAGACTCAAACAAATCTAAGGCCAAGAACACAACACGTCTTTAACTGACTTTGGAAAGGCAGCACTGCAAGCAGAACTTTCAAGTTTAGCCCGTTGTTATTTGGAGCTTAACAGGCTCTCTGCTTTGAAAGCCTCGTGCACAGCACGCATGCAACAAGGATCTGTTTGTTCTGCACCCCTGACAGATCAATCCACCAGAATCAAAGAGTCAAATAAAAAAACCAAAATTACCACCAAAGATATCTAGAGCAGGAGGAGCGGAGGTGGTGGCGGTAGCAGAAGTGGTGGCAGTGGTGGTAGTGGCAGTAGCTGTAGTAGCAGTAGCAGCAGCAGCAACAGCAGCAGCTGGAGAAGGAGTTGTTGCAGGAACTGGAGTGGCTGCACTAGTTGTAGGGGTAACTACAGGAACAGCAGTCTCTGTTGGCTTCATAGCAAAGAGGTCCAGCTCAGGAGCAGCCTCTGCACTACCTTCGGATGGGGCAAAGGGGTCTTAAAAAGGAGAGGGGAAATAGATGTGTATGGATACTTTGGGTCCCTGAGGGAGAAGTCAAGATCAAAGCAACTACAGGCAATGCACATACTGCAAATACACACACACAGGAGGTTGCTCTAAGGTCTAGCTTATCCACACACATTACTTATGTTTTCCCAAAGAAAGACCACCTGAAAGGCTGAGCAGGCTAGTTACTCAACTTTCAAAAGCTGTTTGACAAGGCCAAAAAAAATTAAAGTAAGACAGAAATATGACAAAAGAATATGCAGTTTAGCAGGGTACTGCTTACCAAACTCAGCCCTGACAGAGCAGTTTATTAGTACTACCAAATCAGCACAGTTACTGGGGCTTGGAAACAGGCAGTTTTGTTAAGCATGCTCTTCAGTCTAAGGGGATTTTTTTGACCAATTGCAAACACAATGAAAATTTCAGAAAAAAACACACTGCCATGTAGTTTAAACAAACAAGCAAACAAACAAAACCCAAACAGCAAAACAAGAGACTATCTAATGACATAAAACCCACCATTTCCTGAACATGCATCAAGAGCTGCTGCTACAGGGGTTGGGGTAGCTGGTGCTGCTGCCCCTTCAGCTGCTGCAGGGGCTTCCCCAGGAGAAGCTGCAAAGGCATCTTGGGTGCAGTTTAAGAACAGAAATTGAAAAGGATAAAGAGAAGAAAAAAAAAATATATAGTAAAAGAACCAAGTTAAATTGCACAGGTAGATCCCCTTATACAACATGAATGTTATTTCTCTGACAGCAAGACAAGTCATGCAGCTAGCTCAGAACTCCTGGTCTCTCCCCCAACCTCTCACAAGCATGTTCTAGACAGGCTTTGAAGATGGAGATGCTCAGGTTGCCCAGGGGAAGTACAGTGAGTGTAAAAAAGGGTGTTATTCTCATTGTATAAGGGTTCAGAGCAGCATGCTCATGTGCTACCCAAAATCAACTGATGCAGAAAGAGCAGAGGTATGGCAGTCAGTTGGGGTTAATCAAGTTATTACAAATTTGCATGCTCACAGCCATGGGATTAACCTGCAACTCTGAATTTACTTGCACAGTGCTTTGCAAACTTAATAAGCACTGTTAGGAGTAACTCCAATTATTTTGGCAGAGATCTGCATCTAGTGTTTCTGGTTTTTGAGCCAGGTCAGTCATGCAACATCTGAGAAATTGAACTTACTTGGTTTCTTAACAGTATTCCAATCGGATCTTTCTGAAGCCATAACCTGCTGCATAGGTTTTATTTACTCAGCTTGCTTCTGCCAGATCAAGAATGTTTATCTTAAATACTTGGCCAGCCATAGTTTGTCACTCCTCCTTTTAGGATCTCCTCTAGGCAAACCAGTCAAGTCAGGGGAAGCAATTGTGGGGTTTTGCTCTTTGTTTGCCAAGTGATGTGTTTAAATTTCCAGTTCTGTACTTTTATAGAATTATTCCTAGGCTTAAACCACCATCTGTAGCTCTTAATTCCATGAAGTAGTCCTAATGGGCAGTGCCATTTGGACTATCCTCATAGGCAAGCATTTTCTTCACAAAAAGACTGTGCAATTAGGATTAAATACTTCAAGATGCTCATAAAAGCCATTTTTTCTACTGCTACAAAAGTTAGCAAGTTAAAAAAAACAATAACTCTGTTGGGGAACACTGCAATTGCACTGTCAGACTAGTACACAAAAAAAAAAAGCTTAACATGCTTTAACTTGAGTGTCAATTTTAAAATGAAACCAACATTTTAAAAACAAGTTTGTGCCAGTTAATCTAAAAAGCTCAAAAGAACATGCATTGAAACTCCAACAGAAGAAATGAAAGCCAACTAGTCTTCTACAATAGAATTAAAATGAGTTAGTAGCAAAAGAAAGGCCTGCTAATAAGCCATTTCAAATATAATTCTATTTTTTCACATAACAGGGTTTGACAATAAAAACTGGATGGCAGTTGTCCAAGCTAAAAACAAAAATAAATGCTAGTCAGCATGAAAGGATAAACTCCAGATTTCCATACAAAGTGGGAGTCCAGAATGCATAGTTCATCACCAGTTTTATGTTGGGACCACTTCTGCTTCAGAGTAATACCTATTTATTCCTGTCCAGATGGAGACTGCTGGAAGTTCCACGTGTAACAGCCATGGAAATTTGGGTGGGCACTGCTTGTGCATCAGCTTTATTATTGACAATAATATATATCCCACTGGCAGGTGGGATAAACACCTAAGTTCATAATGGAATCTAAAGGAAAACCACCACATTAAGAACATTAATGGAGTTACTCTGAAAAGTTCTAGGAAACTTTGTGAGCACAGAGCTGAACCAACCTGAGCAGGTCACCCTACAACTCACAGTTCAAACCAAGGGTTTGCTGCTGTGTTTTTTTGTTTTGTTGTTTTAATTCTTTGAAGTCTGCTAAAACCTAGCATGACATACAGAAATAAATACAATTAACCAGTGCATATTTTATTAGTAAGAAAAATAATCTGTATTGCTTTGTTTTCCTCCACATTGGCATCATCATTCTACATTTGCATATCCAGCACTGTAAGAGATCTCCCTTTAAAGCAGCTACTATATGTATTCATTTTATCCCCATTTATGCATCTTCTGCTTCAAAATTGAACTGAGCTTTTAACTTCTAGAATCAGGTACCACACGATTGGTTTGCAGGTATCCTGGAAACATAAGGATGCTGCTGAATCCTCTGAAAATTCACACTGCATGGAACAACTAGGAGTGGTGTGTTTATCTTATGTACTGCATAGCACTTAAATTGTGAAAGAAAAGCAGTTCTTACTGAAATGATGTGCAAACAAGAGAATTTGAAGTTCTGAAACATGGATGTAGTGCTTCAAGACATCCTGTCTGTAGCAAAATAAGTGTTCTGGAAGAGGGATCTGATTTCATCAATTCATCAGTTTGATGCCATGGCATCAGTCCATGCCAAACGGTCACATGATGATACAGTTGACTTATAATCATTTCAGGTATTACATGACTTAGTGTCATCACAACAGAAGACACCTCAGGAACACATTACCAGCACCCAAGCACACTGTGACAAAATTCTCCTGTTGAGATATGTGGCATTTCAAGATGCTTTGCCTTTCTTCTACCTTTGAATTTCTCCCTTTTAGGAATGATTCCAGCTGCACTTTGAAAACAGCCTCCTCTTGTTTATCTCAGAAACAAGATAAGGGATTCTTCAAGCTGGCCCAAGTAGCTGAAAGCTTGCTCATTAATCAGATTGAGTTCTCAAAGCAAGCTATCCTGGATCCATCCTGCATCTCTCATCTGCTTTCCAAGACCATGTTAGAGATGGAGACAAAATGCAGAGCTGCTTTTCCCCTTCAAGAGAAAACCCAGCCACAGCACCCAGGCTCCTATCAGCTACAGCACCAGCAATATAGTGCAAGAGAGAAACAGTCCACAGCCATTCCTGCAAACTCTCTTTTTCTGCTTCTTCCATTAGCTTGGCTGCCCCTTTTCTTTCCAATCCCTACCCAGCCACTCCCTGAAGACTCTTTACATTCTTTCTCCTGAGATCACTGCTCTGTGCTTCCCCTACTGCAAGGAACCACGGAAAATACTAAGACCTGGCAAGCTGCAAGTTAAGGTGCCCCTGAACACTATTTCTGGCATACCTCAAAGGTCAAATACCTACTTAAGCATGCCCACCACCATGGAAGCTAGAGACAGACAGCATCTGCCCAAAACCTACTGCTTCTTGCACTGTACAGTTTTCAAGTAACAAAGAATTTAGTATTGGACATCACTTGCAACACAGGCTTAAAAGAAAACAAAAACAAAAACCCCAAAAGAAAGAAACCCACGTG
>VYZU01033990.1:53075-71602 GCA_013401355.1 Ceyx cyanopectus
CTGCATTATCAGCAAAATTGTTGAGATTACAATCTGTCCCAGCACTGATGAATGTGTTGATTAAGACCTGACCCAGTAAGACTGGCTGAAAGGTAACACCAGAAAGTGCATCCAGATTATCTATATGCAACCACAAAATGAAGACCAAACAGGAAAAAAAATAAGGGGAAGAGGGAGAGAGACCACAGTCAATCAAATCAAGTAAGCTGGGGTTTTTAAGAAGGAGTCTTAACATTCAGAAGTCTTAGAAACCAAAAATATTACTCACCCTCTCCCAAGAGGTCTAGTGATTGTCCATTAAAATGACAGCAGAATAAAGAAACAGACCAATTAGTAGAAGTGCCAGACTGAAGATATTCATCAGCCATATGTTCATTCTCTAAGTGACACGTCTAGGTTAAACAATTTCAGCACTTGATTTTCCAACATTCAAGGAGTTATTGTTACATGACAAAGCTCATTCTGTTTAATGAGCTCTATTCAAAAGCAAATCAGTACATAAGTTTCATGAATTTCATAAATTCCTTAATCAGCAAAATGTTCCAATAGCATATCACTTCTGCTTTATACAGGTGATTTTTTTTCTTTAACTGTAACAGAGAGTTCCAAGTAGGCATGGGCTGAAAAAAGTTTCCTACCTTTCCCTACCCCAGGGTAAAGCCAAGAACCACTTCTTGAGAAGCTCAATTCACCACTACACTACTTCTCTCTTGCATTTGGTTTAGCAGTAGAAGAACAAGACCAGAAGTGGGTAGATGACTTCGAAGTTTATCAACCTCTAACATCTCCCTAGAACACTGAAAATATTGAATGCAAGTTCCTGCACCTAACAGACACATTCAAGACTTTCAGCAGGTAAAAGTGTGCATGGGAAGAGTGAGACCCAGTGAACCTCAGTGCTCACTTATAAATACAACAAAGAGGCTTAGCTGAAGCTTATGGAAAAATCAATGAGCTATCAGCACAAACATACTCAGGTACCAAAGAGAATCTCACAGAATGTCAGGGGTTGGAAGGGACCTAGAAGATCATCTAGTCCAACCCCCCTGCCAGAGCAGGATCACCTAGACTTAATCTCAAGATAATTCTGCTTAGCTACAAGTATTTTCTAGGCCAAAGTAACCAGTACACAGTCAAAACCATTAGTTATTATTAAAGTAGACAGAATTCAACTTAGTTCTGCCAAAGTGCACTGTTGGGACCTACCCATCAGCCCTCCAACTCTTCACTAAACTGCGTTAAAGGCAAGGTACTCTAGCAAAGAGCAGCTTGCAAATAAATTGTTATTTCAGGATAATAATACATGGCATCCCTACTGCCTCAAGCCCACATGCTGAGAAGCAGACAGGCTGTGGTTCTTGTACTAGACAAGTGGGTAGACAAGGAAAAACCCCAAATAAACCAAAAAGAACCAAACCAACCAAAGAACAAGAAGAAACCTAAACAAACCCACAACTGAAAAAAAAAAGAGCAGCTTCTCTTTGAAAGCTTTCCCTGCATTTGTGACAGAGCAAGAGCACCATGAAGGAAAAACCACCTGTGGTAACATTTGCTAGCAGGAGTAGGAATGACTGACCAGCATAAGGTCAATCATTGGAAGCCAATTAATCTTCTTCAGTGACAGACTTGCCTACAATTTGATGTCCTTTGAGATCAGTCAGCTTTGCCTACATAAAAAAACAACTATAAACTATAAAAACCTGTGAAAACAAATCAGTTTGGCCTATAATTATTATTTTTTTACTGCAGCTAGAATAGTCTGAGCTCAACAAGTCCATATTTATGAAGCAGTAGCTTAGTGTTGCTCCTAGATCCAGTGCACACATAACAGGGGCATGGGTTCTGACCCACACTGAGCAGCAAGCACAGACCAGATGCTTTACTACGTGCCCGTGTGGAGGAGGCAGAATGCTTGGAGCAGGCACAAATCTTCACAAGTCTGTCTCGATTTTACAACACCTGCTAAAAAAAGGCAGCAAGAAAGCACACGCAGGTAATGGGTTCCTTGGGAGGGCTCTGCTTGAGACTGCCTGGCTGCATGAGCTAAGTCAAAACACCACTCTGAAAGAGAGTAAGTGTATTAAAAATGCAGCACTCTGGTGTCTCATTACTGCACACCAGGTGGACATCTCACAGCCAGACCTGAAATAAACAACTGTTGGCAAACTTTTACCTTCTATGAGCTTATTCTTATTGCCTGTTAGCCAGTTATGTTACATAATACAGTGAAATCACAATCATCCAGCATAGCAACCTCCACTGAATATGGGAAGGATTAAAACAAATGCTTTATTGTATAGTAATATTAAAGTAACAACAGTAAATCCACACACTAAGGCACAGTGCAAGGTAGTACAGTGCAGAAATACAAGTCCATTTGCTTTTATTGACATCTGAGAGTCAGATCTCACGAGGACAGAATTTGACCTGCTGTATTTTTTATAACACTACCATCTAGTTTGCCTGCCAAATGCCTATTTATTCACCTTGCAATATGCTGTGGGCAACTGAGGATCCTACCTTGATCATCTGTTAGCACAGAAGTGTAGATTTTCACAAGCTGTGTTCAGAAATATAACTAGGTACACAAAAATACACAGGGTATTGTACATATCATTAAATACATGTGTACTCCTGAGGATTAGGTGGCATTTAGAGTGCCAGTTTCATGCTGCATCTTGGAAGTATCTGATGATCCCATTTTCCCAGCTATTCTGAACTGTGGCAGTTCTTCCAGCTTTCTCCCCTTTTAATTCCTTTCTCAGCAGTTCCCATGCTAATTGGTTGTGGGCCAAAAGTTTTGCCTGAGGAAGAAACTCAAGATGCTCCATCCAACCTCTGATGGCCCTATTTTCACAACAAAGCCATTCCAGTTCTCAACTTATGCAGTATGCTTTTTTTTTTTTAATATTTAAGAAATTAGAAGAAAAAAAAAAAGCAAGATTCCAGTCAGTAACAGGCCATCATACTTGGACTCCTGCCTTTTTTTTTGTTTTTGTGGAATAAGAGGACTAGGTGCATTACTAGTCAATTTCAAAGGTTTTAGGCATTTTTATTCTTCTGAATTACTAAATTACAAACTAAGGTGCTTTGTTAAATAATAAAAAAAAGGCAAAGGAAAAAAAAAACACAAATAAATCAGCTTTCTATTACAATGTAAATCAATGTTTTACAACATTAATGGCCATTTACTCTGCATAAATGAGCAACTGCTTAAAAAAGTTAGCTGAGGGGGGGACCTGAGCTCTTCTGAACATCTCAAATGCTCATGTTCCAGTGCTTAGCAATGACACAGCAAGACAAATAGGATGCAATCAAAAATCCCAGAATAATTAGTCCCGGGCATCCTGGAGTAGATTCCTCTTTTGTCTTGCTTTCTGGGTTAGATTATATTATCTCTAGAGGTCCCTTGAGATTCTATGATTCTATATTATACTCAATTCAACAGATTAAATAGGAATATGCAAAACATGGTCTCCATGAGAGCCACACATCTTCTGTGGGCTGAGGAGTTGATTAAGCTGCCACAGAAGTGAAGACATCTCAAGATTACCCCACCATGGATTGTGGTCCCCTCCAGATCTCCAGATGCTGCTTGGAACAACAGGTTCAGTTCACCACACAGCTGGTGAGGCATTCCTGTTTCAAAGCAGCTATCCATCTACTTCTGCTTTGATGTTATTATTCTAAGTAGATGAGGAAGATTTTGATGAAATATGCTGAGGGCTGTCAGAAGCAATCACACTTGAAGCAGAACTAATTTGCCACCATTGGATTTAGATGCATTTTGGTTTAAAAAATAGTTTTAATCCTCCCCCTACTGATCTATATGAAAAAAAAAAGTTGATTTCTGTCCTCACATTGCCAATAAGCACATGAGCAGTTCTAGTTCTTCTGTTTTCATGTGCCTATCCTATCTGTTCACCTCCAGCCATCCCCTTCCTGCTCACTTTGAGCCACAATCCTGGCAGTCAGGCCTTTATAAGCAGCTTAGACTATTATGCACATCCCTGGAAAAAGGAGCAGCCTTCTGCTCTGAAGGGCTGCCTGACTGAGGTCAGCAGAAGGCAGGGAGTGAGCTGGGAACACCCTGTGCTAGCAGCAAAAGAGGCAGGTTTCAGTTGAGGCAGGCAGGATGGAGGCTGTAAGGAGAGATGCTGGCAGTGAGCTTTCTCTACCTCCCCAAGAGGTGGCCCCAGCAGGGGCTGCTGGAGCTGCCTGCCCAGTAGCTGCAAAATCTGGCTGCAGATCTAGAAGATCACTGGATGGTTTGGAAGAGCTGCCAAGGAAAGAAAGAAGAGAGATATTAAACACTGGAGCAATTTGTCCATTTTTAATTAAGTTTGGAAAATTAAATTAAAAAAAAAATAAAAATTAATTTATAAAATAAATAAATATATAGATAAAGACTGGAAAGTAGGAATTACTCTTAGTTTGGATGACTGATTAAACTCAAGAGAAAGACTTGTTTTAGGCCTTAGGATTAGAGCAGTGGCCACAAACACCTGTACTCCACTAAGTTCCAAGAATTTATTACACCCCAGGATAAGACCTCAACTTATTTCCATTACTGGATAATGACACTGTAACCCATCTAACAGACTTTTACAATCCCCCCGAAACCAACAAAAACCCTTTAAACCAAAAACTCAGGTGGTGCCTAAGAACAAAGCAAGTAATTTGCTGGCTGAAAATTCTGCAGGAACTTACCTGACAGGAGCAGCTGTAGATGAGGTTGCAAAAAGATCAACTGGAGGAGATGTATCAATAGTTTTTGCTGGAGTAGAACTAGGAGATGTAACAGTTGTGGCTGGAGAAGACTGGAGAAATATTGTAAATGTATTTTCAATATAGCAGCATTTCTCCACAAACAACTCATGCATAGATAGATCCACATTAAAAAATCCCACTCTGACATCAGGTCACCTTATTATGAGCTCTTCCCCTCACACACACACACCTTGGAAAGAATTTCAGGAAGACTGGGCTAAGTTTTCTGAGGGTGGTGAAACTCCAAGGTGCCTCCACTTAGCAATGCCTGGCTGAAGAGGAGATGACTATTGCATGGGTTCAGAGAACCTGCAGACAACAGCAACCAGTCTCATAGGAACTCTGCTTCCTTGGGCTCAAGACTCACCCAATATCTAAAATAACTCAGACTTGTGATCTGCAGTTGCCTTGCTTGCCTTTGAAAATCCCAGCTGGGATAACTGACTTTAGGTGTCAAAGGATTCCCAGCAAGTTGCAAGTTTGCTCCCCAGCAAACTCTCTCAGTTTTAAAAGTATATTTTGTGGGTTTGTTTCTACATCTGTCAGACCCTTCATTTTGTTCAGGGAAAATACCTGCTTGTCCCCAACAACACTGCAGTGCTTTAGCATAGAAATGGTGGGAGAAGAGCAATGGTTAGAAATCGAGTTCAAAATGTCCATGTAAACCTTCAGACTGAAGAGACTTTGAAGAGCCATCAACAGTGCTCATGGTTAAGTCCTTGGGAAGGGATAAGAAACAACTCAGCTTATGATTTTGTTTCATTAGCTCCTCCAACTGTGGATAAAGACACCTCAAGGCTGGCAAGGGCAGTCACCCAGGAGAGTATATTGCACCTCTTCTGTGCACTTGAAGACTCAAGTTACCTTGGAGAGTGTCAGTTTAATTCTAAGAGACACTACAAGCTTTATTACATCTCACACACTAGAAAGATCCTTTTCCTAATCAATGAAAACAAGNAAATTAATTTATAAAATAAATAAATATATAGATAAAGACTGGAAAGTAGGAATTACTCTTAGTTTGGATGACTGATTAAACTCAAGAGAAAGACTTGTTTTAGGCCTTAGGATTAGAGCAGTGGCCACAAACACCTGTACTCCACTAAGTTCCAAGAATTTATTACACCCCAGGATAAGACCTCAACTTATTTCCATTACTGGATAATGACACTGTAACCCATCTAACAGACTTTTACAATCCCCCCGAAACCAACAAAAACCCTTTAAACCAAAAACTCAGGTGGTGCCTAAGAACAAAGCAAGTAATTTGCTGGCTGAAAATTCTGCAGGAACTTACCTGACAGGAGCAGCTGTAGATGAGGTTGCAAAAAGATCAACTGGAGGAGATGTATCAATAGTTTTTGCTGGAGTAGAACTAGGAGATGTAACAGTTGTGGCTGGAGAAGACTGGAGAAATATTGTAAATGTATTTTCAATATAGCAGCATTTCTCCACAAACAACTCATGCATAGATAGATCCACATTAAAAAATCCCACTCTGACATCAGGTCACCTTATTATGAGCTCTTCCCCTCACACACACACACCTTGGAAAGAATTTCAGGAAGACTGGGCTAAGTTTTCTGAGGGTGGTGAAACTCCAAGGTGCCTCCACTTAGCAATGCCTGGCTGAAGAGGAGATGACTATTGCATGGGTTCAGAGAACCTGCAGACAACAGCAACCAGTCTCATAGGAACTCTGCTTCCTTGGGCTCAAGACTCACCCAATATCTAAAATAACTCAGACTTGTGATCTGCAGTTGCCTTGCTTGCCTTTGAAAATCCCAGCTGGGATAACTGACTTTAGGTGTCAAAGGATTCCCAGCAAGTTGCAAGTTTGCTCCCCAGCAAACTCTCTCAGTTTTAAAAGTATATTTTGTGGGTTTGTTTCTACATCTGTCAGACCCTTCATTTTGTTCAGGGAAAATACCTGCTTGTCCCCAACAACACTGCAGTGCTTTAGCATAGAAATGGTGGGAGAAGAGCAATGGTTAGAAATCGAGTTCAAAATGTCCATGTAAACCTTCAGACTGAAGAGACTTTGAAGAGCCATCAACAGTGCTCATGGTTAAGTCCTTGGGAAGGGATAAGAAACAACTCAGCTTATGATTTTGTTTCATTAGCTCCTCCAACTGTGGATAAAGACACCTCAAGGCTGGCAAGGGCAGTCACCCAGGAGAGTATATTGCACCTCTTCTGTGCACTTGAAGACTCAAGTTACCTTGGAGAGTGTCAGTTTAATTCTAAGAGACACTACAAGCTTTATTACATCTCACACACTAGAAAGATCCTTTTCCTAATCAATGAAAACAAGCCCTAAGTTTAGCACCATTTGCCACTCTGACCACTTCCAAGAAAAAGAATGGCAAATCTGAAGCCATTTTCTTCTGAATTCTGCTGCTGCCATCACATCATCACAACTATAGTTGGGAATGGATATAAGCTTTCTAGACTCTCCTCAAGACTATCCTAAGGTTTGAGACTAAAGTCTTTGAGTTTTCATGTAAATCAGGGGGATTATTATATTCAGAAGAACTCCTCAAGCCATCATGTAGTTCTCACCAGTACTACAGTACTAAGCAAGGAGATATTTGCTTTTAAAATTTTATTTTATTGGTATTTTTAAAAGGGTTTTTTTGGAAAGAAATTTAAGAGCTTTCACTAGAACCAACCATTAACTTGCCTCCCTTAATTCAAAAGTTTTCACTGAGTTTTTCCCTGTACAATCCATTTTCTTCATTAGACACAGCATCATGGCACCTGGCAATGCTTCAGGGCTACTAGGAAGGATTATTACTAAGATCATAAAACTCAATAGCTTAGCTGACATTCAAACCAAGATGGTTTCACTGCTAACTCCTGATTTAAACTGAAGTGAGCAGTCTCACTAATAAAGGTCAGTTCTGAAACAAGGATTATCAGATGAAGTTTTATTCCTGGCTTTTTGCATGAATGTGGTTTTAAGAGTCAGAACTTCCTCCTAAAAAAAGCTGCAAATGGGGTGAAGAATTTGGAAGAGAAACTGCAGAGTTTCTCACTGACATGAGGATTAATGGGAAAAAAAAAAATGCTTCACAAAGTGTGACCATCAAACCCTGGGAAAGCTGCTTAGCATCCTACATAAGCACTGCAGCCCTGAAGACCAGTAAAGTGCTTTCAGCGACCTTGTAAATAATGGCCCCCCAAAAAAGAAGCAATTTTGCCATTTAGGTAGGACCTAGGTGGCAAAAGACTACAAATCAGATAAAAGAGATGGAAATTTAACTCTTCATGCCCTTAAGATGTCCTAAAGCATATACCTGCACAAGAATTAACTAGTACAGCAATTGGCAGTATTTACCTTGCTCAGAGGAGAAGGAGCCCCAGATCTAGGAAAAAAAAAGGGGGGGAGGGGGTTTCAGATAAGTACACTTTTGGAAACTATATTTCTGGTGATCAAAACTCCTGCAAGAAGACCAAAAACTAAGCTAAGATCTCTCTAATTACATGCCCTCCTCATTTCTTAAACTTCCACGTGTCACTTTAGACAAGGAATGAAAATTTTTACTTCCAATATTAAATGAATCTTTTAAGCTAATTGGTATCACTGGGTTATTCTGCCTTTTAAATAAGCTCTACTAAATGGAGGAAAGGCAGAGATGCATACAAATGTATTTTTGTCTACACTAGCCAGCAGGAAAGAGTTACTGGGCAAGATGTCCCCATATCATCAAATCATGCAACAGCAGAATAAAACCAATATGGAAGCAGTTATCTAACTTAAGTCTCCTGAGGATGTGTCAGAAAGTTTTCAAAGTCTACTGCTCTTTTAAAGAAAGTCAGAATTACTTTAAAATAATGAGATTTCAAAGTATGGAAATGACTGGTTGGAAAGGCCAAGGTGAAAGTTCTCCCACATGCAAGAAAAAACACTCTATGATTAAGGCTCTGTCAGTTTAAAATGTACATTTGTTTACTTCCATTATTATGAGGTATGAAAATACTGCTACATGTTTTTAGAGCTGCTTTGATCTAAGAAATTAAAGGAGGAGCTGGAAGTTAAAACTGCACAAGTATTGAACTAGCATCCATCCATAAGTTACTTGAATTGGTCAAGTCCTAGGAGCTGTAGAACTGCTTAGAAGACCTGGAGCTATGACAGAAATGACCAAAAGTAGCTTCATGACTACATAAAAAGCAACAGTTTAGGTGCAATTTCAAGAAGATAACCTATTTCTAAGTGTTCAAGACATCTGAAACAAAACCAAGCAACCAAACAAACAAAAGAAAACCCAACAGATAACCATGCCTGCATGCAAGTGATACATAAACATCCATACTTACCCTTCACTACATTGCAAGGAAAGCAACAGTAAAAGGGAAAACACAGGTTTAGCTTAATCCTTCCTATATTTAGCCATGATACAGATCTAGTAAGAAGATGCAAAGCCATTAGGAAACAAATTTTGATGATAAAAGCCTTAGCAGCAGAGGAAAATAAAAACAACCCACCCCACATTCATTCTACAAGGCTTTCCACTGTTAATTTTACTTCATTTTGGAAAGTGTGTTCAGTGTGTTGTTTCCCCTCCCACCTCAAGAAAAAAAAAAAATTGCTATTACAATGACTTTAAGGGAAAGGAATATTCTGGTTTTACAACAGTTAAATGACAGGAGGCTGGGGGGTGCAAACACCTAAGCATCAGCTAANCAGAGCTACAATGCATTTCCAGCACCGTCTGTTACTAAAAAAAAATTATTAAATTCTCAATACATTGCATTGACCTAAAGCTACTTTGAAATCCAGCACCAACTTTCCAGAAGTCCACCATGTGCAGGCTCATGTTGTTATTTTATTTACACCACTGTGAAAATAGCAGGTTTGCATGCTAACAATATTCAGGCAAAAATAGCTTTTGAAATATATGCATCCAAATTGGCAGAGAAAAAAACCCCACATTTACCAAGTTACCATTTGGAAACAAAATATTGGCTGGTATTAATTTCTTCTAGATATTTATTAATTTCCTCTAGATGTTGCTCACCATTGGAATAATCTCTCAGCTAGCATTATGGTGGAACCTTAGACTATTCTGATTTAAATTTAAATTTATTANCCTTGGAGAGTGTCAGTTTAATTCTAAGAGACACTACAAGCTTTATTACATCTCACACACTAGAAAGATCCTTTTCCTAATCAATGAAAACAAGCCCTAAGTTTAGCACCATTTGCCACTCTGACCACTTCCAAGAAAAAGAATGGCAAATCTGAAGCCATTTTCTTCTGAATTCTGCTGCTGCCATCACATCATCACAACTATAGTTGGGAATGGATATAAGCTTTCTAGACTCTCCTCAAGACTATCCTAAGGTTTGAGACTAAAGTCTTTGAGTTTTCATGTAAATCAGGGGGATTATTATATTCAGAAGAACTCCTCAAGCCATCATGTAGTTCTCACCAGTACTACAGTACTAAGCAAGGAGATATTTGCTTTTAAAATTTTATTTTATTGGTATTTTTAAAAGGGTTTTTTTGGAAAGAAATTTAAGAGCTTTCACTAGAACCAACCATTAACTTGCCTCCCTTAATTCAAAAGTTTTCACTGAGTTTTTCCCTGTACAATCCATTTTCTTCATTAGACACAGCATCATGGCACCTGGCAATGCTTCAGGGCTACTAGGAAGGATTATTACTAAGATCATAAAACTCAATAGCTTAGCTGACATTCAAACCAAGATGGTTTCACTGCTAACTCCTGATTTAAACTGAAGTGAGCAGTCTCACTAATAAAGGTCAGTTCTGAAACAAGGATTATCAGATGAAGTTTTATTCCTGGCTTTTTGCATGAATGTGGTTTTAAGAGTCAGAACTTCCTCCTAAAAAAAGCTGCAAATGGGGTGAAGAATTTGGAAGAGAAACTGCAGAGTTTCTCACTGACATGAGGATTAATGGGAAAAAAAAAAATGCTTCACAAAGTGTGACCATCAAACCCTGGGAAAGCTGCTTAGCATCCTACATAAGCACTGCAGCCCTGAAGACCAGTAAAGTGCTTTCAGCGACCTTGTAAATAATGGCCCCCCAAAAAAGAAGCAATTTTGCCATTTAGGTAGGACCTAGGTGGCAAAAGACTACAAATCAGATAAAAGAGATGGAAATTTAACTCTTCATGCCCTTAAGATGTCCTAAAGCATATACCTGCACAAGAATTAACTAGTACAGCAATTGGCAGTATTTACCTTGCTCAGAGGAGAAGGAGCCCCAGATCTAGGAAAAAAAAAGGGGGGGAGGGGGTTTCAGATAAGTACACTTTTGGAAACTATATTTCTGGTGATCAAAACTCCTGCAAGAAGACCAAAAACTAAGCTAAGATCTCTCTAATTACATGCCCTCCTCATTTCTTAAACTTCCACGTGTCACTTTAGACAAGGAATGAAAATTTTTACTTCCAATATTAAATGAATCTTTTAAGCTAATTGGTATCACTGGGTTATTCTGCCTTTTAAATAAGCTCTACTAAATGGAGGAAAGGCAGAGATGCATACAAATGTATTTTTGTCTACACTAGCCAGCAGGAAAGAGTTACTGGGCAAGATGTCCCCATATCATCAAATCATGCAACAGCAGAATAAAACCAATATGGAAGCAGTTATCTAACTTAAGTCTCCTGAGGATGTGTCAGAAAGTTTTCAAAGTCTACTGCTCTTTTAAAGAAAGTCAGAATTACTTTAAAATAATGAGATTTCAAAGTATGGAAATGACTGGTTGGAAAGGCCAAGGTGAAAGTTCTCCCACATGCAAGAAAAAACACTCTATGATTAAGGCTCTGTCAGTTTAAAATGTACATTTGTTTACTTCCATTATTATGAGGTATGAAAATACTGCTACATGTTTTTAGAGCTGCTTTGATCTAAGAAATTAAAGGAGGAGCTGGAAGTTAAAACTGCACAAGTATTGAACTAGCATCCATCCATAAGTTACTTGAATTGGTCAAGTCCTAGGAGCTGTAGAACTGCTTAGAAGACCTGGAGCTATGACAGAAATGACCAAAAGTAGCTTCATGACTACATAAAAAGCAACAGTTTAGGTGCAATTTCAAGAAGATAACCTATTTCTAAGTGTTCAAGACATCTGAAACAAAACCAAGCAACCAAACAAACAAAAGAAAACCCAACAGATAACCATGCCTGCATGCAAGTGATACATAAACATCCATACTTACCCTTCACTACATTGCAAGGAAAGCAACAGTAAAAGNTCAGATAAGTACACTTTTGGAAACTATATTTCTGGTGATCAAAACTCCTGCAAGAAGACCAAAAACTAAGCTAAGATCTCTCTAATTACATGCCCTCCTCATTTCTTAAACTTCCACGTGTCACTTTAGACAAGGAATGAAAATTTTTACTTCCAATATTAAATGAATCTTTTAAGCTAATTGGTATCACTGGGTTATTCTGCCTTTTAAATAAGCTCTACTAAATGGAGGAAAGGCAGAGATGCATACAAATGTATTTTTGTCTACACTAGCCAGCAGGAAAGAGTTACTGGGCAAGATGTCCCCATATCATCAAATCATGCAACAGCAGAATAAAACCAATATGGAAGCAGTTATCTAACTTAAGTCTCCTGAGGATGTGTCAGAAAGTTTTCAAAGTCTACTGCTCTTTTAAAGAAAGTCAGAATTACTTTAAAATAATGAGATTTCAAAGTATGGAAATGACTGGTTGGAAAGGCCAAGGTGAAAGTTCTCCCACATGCAAGAAAAAACACTCTATGATTAAGGCTCTGTCAGTTTAAAATGTACATTTGTTTACTTCCATTATTATGAGGTATGAAAATACTGCTACATGTTTTTAGAGCTGCTTTGATCTAAGAAATTAAAGGAGGAGCTGGAAGTTAAAACTGCACAAGTATTGAACTAGCATCCATCCATAAGTTACTTGAATTGGTCAAGTCCTAGGAGCTGTAGAACTGCTTAGAAGACCTGGAGCTATGACAGAAATGACCAAAAGTAGCTTCATGACTACATAAAAAGCAACAGTTTAGGTGCAATTTCAAGAAGATAACCTATTTCTAAGTGTTCAAGACATCTGAAACAAAACCAAGCAACCAAACAAACAAAAGAAAACCCAACAGATAACCATGCCTGCATGCAAGTGATACATAAACATCCATACTTACCCTTCACTACATTGCAAGGAAAGCAACAGTAAAAGGGAAAACACAGGTTTAGCTTAATCCTTCCTATATTTAGCCATGATACAGATCTAGTAAGAAGATGCAAAGCCATTAGGAAACAAATTTTGATGATAAAAGCCTTAGCAGCAGAGGAAAATAAAAACAACCCACCCCACATTCATTCTACAAGGCTTTCCACTGTTAATTTTACTTCATTTTGGAAAGTGTGTTCAGTGTGTTGTTTCCCCTCCCACCTCAAGAAAAAAAATAAATTGCTATTACAATGACTTTAAGGGAAAGGAATATTCTGGTTTTACAACAGTTAAATGACAGGAGGCTGGGGGGTGCAAACACCTAAGCATCAGCTAATCTCATGTCACCATTATGACAACACATGGTATAACATATACACCTACTTGTTGCCAGGTTTTTTCCCCTCCAGTGAGTTTAGATGTTGCTCAAGGGTCTCCATGAGACTGCTAGGAGCCTTTAAAGCAAAAAAAAAAATTATTAAATTCTCAATACATTGCATTGACCTAAAGCTACTTTGAAATCCAGCACCAACTTTCCAGAAGTCCACCATGTGCAGGCTCATTTGCCAGTCTCACTCTCTTTTCTTCCTGCAGGCCCTCTGGCACATGACTGTCACACAGGAGAGCACCAGGCACCACCAACCACGGCTGTACCTTAGNCTGCTTAACAGTTTAAATTCTATCTGTTCCAATTTTACTGGCATCAAAACTGCCACATGTGAAATCTTCAGCATGGATATCTTCCCCCAAGTAAATATTCTGTTCACACTAAAAACAAAAGCCAGGAATTTAGGCCGATTTGCAAGTGATATTAAAAAAGGACCAGGACAATAGAATTTGAGCAACACAGCATAAGGAAGTTTTGATAAGTTTTGATTCATACTGAGAGAGAAGTTCAGCATTTAAATTACCACTTCTGCATTTAAACTTCAAGTTCACTGTAAGTAGAGCAAGGCAGTAGTGCTACTCTGAATTTCATCTCTGGACCAAGGATGCAAGAGATTATGAAGCAAGTCACACTACAGCCTACACAGTCTTATCAAACATGAACTTGAGCTAGAAGCTGCAAAAATCAGCAAGCAAAGAATAAAAAAAATAAAATAGCAATAATAATAATTAAAAAAACAGTTTTCAGAAATAGCTTTGGTCAGTTCTTAACTGCAAGTTGGGAAGGCTTTAAAATGTTAGATGGTATGGCTTCCTACCAACACTGACATTCCTGGTGTGCTTACAGAACTTTAGCACACAGTTGCAAAAAAGACTACAAGAGAATCTTACCTGTGTGAGATCAGGGATATCTCCTTTGTCAATTCCAACTTGCTGTGGATATAAAAAGTGGGAAAATATTAAGTCCACTATGGCTCTTTCCTATGAAAATTTTCATTTTTCTTTTTTTCTTTCCTAAAGCAGCCTGGTCTAGTTGAGGGTGTCCCTGCTCACTGCAGGGGGCTGCACTAGAGACCTTTGGAGGTCCATCCAGCCCTAAACATTCTGTGATTCAAAGTGCCTGTTGGTTCAGCCTTTGCAGAACAAAATCCACTGAATTTAGGCATCCTGAGTATAGTCACTATATTCCCTGCCCTGCAAAGCTGACCTGTAGACATCTAAAGTACTTCACTCAAGTCCAACATCCACATCAGACACTACAAGCCATTTGGGAGTCTAGCAGGCTCCTTCATCAGCAGTTAAGTAAATTAGCAAAGAAACAAAACTTTTTTTTTCCAGCTCATTACTGCTGTCCATTATAATGATTCATGGAACAGAAAATGTGCATCGTGTGCCAAGGAGCCAACTACCACAAATGAGAAGCCAGCAAAAGAGTTAATTAACCATGTAATATTTGTGTTATCCTCATAAGAGGATCATAATAAGGAAAATCTCCCATCCCAATTAACTTGTAGTTGGCTGCAAAGTCCTAAGAAGCAGACTTACTAAATTATTATGCTTTTATTCCTAATTGCTGTGTCTTCTAATGTTCAACCCTGTCTGAGGAGCATGAATCTATTACAGCATTTCCAGGAAATATTGATATGGGAGAAATGTTATCTGGTGCAGCACCAGGAGAGGAGCTGGCTGCATGGCAAAGCCATGTGGAAATCATTTCTAAGCAGAGCTTAACTACTTCGAGAAGAGCTGAACAAGCAGATCCACAAATTTCTATACACCATGAGTCAGATGTTTAAAAAGTGCAATTAATATTTTACACCAGTGTTAAAAAATTCATGAACTACTTAAGTGCTACACTCCAGAACACTGGAAGCCACTTACCTCTGCAACTTTAAGGAACTCTGATACTCTGGTCATTCGAGTAAGAAATCGTTTGTAGATTTCAAGAGCATCTTTACATTGTCCCTTTTTCATTTCAAAAAATTTCTCTAGAGAAAAGATTTGGCAAATTTCAGTTCAGATGTATTAGATTAGGTCTGGATGAACATATTGAAAACTACAATTGTAGTTCACTGACTTGCTTTACACTTGCTGATCTATGTAAGATATAAACACAAGGTTACTTACCTAGCAAGTTGATAACTCCATCATTGTAGCAAGCAAAAAGTTTGATAAGATCTTTAAACAGAAGCATGAATGCAGCATTTATGACACCATTTGTCAGTTCATTTGGGTGAACCTACAAATAAAATACCAGTTATTTACAGATGTATTAAATGCAATCAGAAGTTATTGTTTGCACCAGACATCTGATGTCTTTGCAGATAGGTATCAAGCTCCTTCCACCTCTCACATTAACCTGGGCAGAAAATAATTGCTTATGTGTTAAAAGATTCTTCTTTTATTAAAAGTATGCCCTCTTTCACAACCACTATCACAACTCTCTGACATACAAGTAACAAAACCACATTATCAAGACATGTATTTCTAATCTTTCTTCTGAAAGATGTAGTGTCCTCCTACCCACCAAGAACAGAGGAACTTCAAGACAGATTCCTTCCAAGACCTCTTGCAATGTTAGGCTGTGCCTCCTGCAATTAACTCCTGTTTTTATCCTTAAGGCAGATAATACCATCATTCATAACATGATTACACTATAAATAATATATATTGCACACTCATTTCTATGAATAGTCTAGATTAAAGTTGATCCAATCCAGTTTGCAGCTGAAAACCAGATTAATGTTTTGGGGAAGCCAAACAATGCACATGTGATATTTCAAGGGCTTTTTCTCTCCCCTCAGAGATGTTGGTTGCCAAGAGACAGAAATATATTGTTCAGTTTCATTGCTTCCTCCATGCCTTCCCCTTACTGATGCAGTAGACTAAATTCCCAGCTCCATGTCAGTATTCTCAGGATCCCTTATTTCCTATGCCATTCCCCTCCACACACTCTCTATATAATAAACAAATTAAAAGCAGAATCTGTCCATTTTGTACACACAGGATGAGCCATCCTTCATCTTACTTTGCCTCAGTGGGACATGGAAAAAATGGAATTTTGTTCTCCCTATAAAAGTGATGATCAGTAAAGCACTACCTACAGGGTGAACTGTTTTAATTACAGTGTTAATGCTGGGTCAGCTTCAATACATACATCAAATTCAAGTAGTGCATCAATTTGTTCCTGTAGTATTGGCATACTCTTCAGGAGCTTTTCAGGAGCCATTGTTCTCATGACACCATCAGCCCTGTGAGATGGAATACAGATTAGAAGCCATAGTGTTTCCCCTCTTCCTCTCCCCAAACTGATTCATGGTCTAAATTTAAGTTTATAGTTTCCCACACCACCAGGAGAGGTGACATGGAAAATACTTCAACCAGCCCCCTCCCTGCCAGCAGGTGAAGAAAGGATTTGTGTAAGAGTTATGAATGCAACAGATTGTTCTTATATTATTATTATTATATAATTACAATATTATTTCCTTATGGAAAGATACCAAGAGTTTAAAGAACTTGACAGGAAATACTGTCACAGAAGTACTTAGAAAACTGATATTCAAAACAAAGTTAATGCACAAAGACTAACTAATGACACTCATTGCAAAAGTCCTTTTATTGCTGTATCTGTGGTCACTGAAGACAAAAAAAAAAAAATTACCCTCTATATGCTGTTTGGTTTGTTGTTTTGGTTTTTTTTTCCCCCTTCACATGCCAAAATATATATAATTCCAGTGACACTTTAAATCAGGGCAATCTTTGCTTAGAGCTTCTTACCCTAGGACACTTTCCTTATTATTTCTGGATACTAATTACTTCCATTCCTCCTTCATAACACTTCCACTGACTTCAATTTGCTTTATCAGCCCTGAACTATTACCCCAACAGAATCACAGTGCAGTTATGGATGTGTAGGATTCCTTCATTGCAGCCCATGGTCCTACAGCATGTTTTTACTTCTGAATATTGCAAACCAGCATGACCACAGCTCTCACTAAAAACTCCCAGTTCTGCAATGCATATTACTTTAGTCTCCAGTATTTGCACTGCTACCCACAATCTTTCCTTTCCTCAGTTATAACCCATTAGAAATACTTANTGGATGTGTAGGATTCCTTCATTGCAGCCCATGGTCCTACAGCATGTTTTTACTTCTGAATATTGCAAACCAGCATGACCACAGCTCTCACTAAAAACTCCCAGTTCTGCAATGCATATTACTTTAGTCTCCAGTATTTGCACTGCTACCCACAATCTTTCCTTTCCTCAGTTATAACCCATTAGAAATACTTAAATCCAACCATTCTGGCTTTTCATTGTGGCTAAACAAAAAACATAAGAATGAAGTCATTGAGACACTGCAATTAAACAACATTTTTTTGAGTCGGGCAACTTTGTCAGTTTACACATCTGAACTTTGCTTACCCTTTCTTCACTCTTGCAAAGTCAAATGCCATTTGTCTGTAGGAAAATGCTTTTTCATTCAAGTATCTACTATAACGCCTTATAAAGGTGGACATGTCATAACCTGAAAAAGAAAAATAAAAAGTTACCCCTTTTACACTTAATTTTCATGCTTGTTTGGAGGTTCTTTAGTAATACACTCAATAGATCCTAAGGTTATGTGATGTCTGCTGTGCTACACAACTCCACATACAGAACAGGAATCACAAGACATCTTCCAGCTTCTGAAGAAAAAGTGGTAGTTTTTTTAGTGGTAGAAAAAGTAGTTTTTCTGCACCAAAACTATACAAACAGCCTCAAACTTCAGTAACCTTCAAGCTTGTAAGAGTTCTTAACAGTTAGTACTACAGCATCTATCCTCCAGGTATTTCTCTCAGAGTTTATTCCTCTGAGATATAGAAGTGTGTGCAAAAGGCAACTCCTCCTCCTCTTCAATCCAAGTCCCACTTTGCTACCTTGGTTAAAATTCACTCCCCTCAACTTACTCATTGACTGTGTTTTTCCTTATTATCTCAACATTCTCTGCCAACTCATGCTTAACACTACCAACTGAAGCCTCATTATCAGTGACACACTGCTTTATTATGCATGAAAAGGTAATTTAAGTTTCAATAAAGTGGTAAAGAACACAAAAGCATGGATTTAACTGAATTATTTGTTGTCAAATACCAGTATATTTGAATATGCGTGTCGTGTTTTGCTTAGAAAAACAGAGT
>VYZU01033990.1:72118-99676 GCA_013401355.1 Ceyx cyanopectus
AAAAGTCCTTTTATTGCTGTATCTGTGGTCACTGAAGACAAAAAAAAAAAAAATTACCCTCTATTTGCTGTTTGGTTTGTTGTTTTGGTTTTTTTTTCCCCCTTCACATGCCAAAATATATATAATTCCAGTGACACTTTAAATCAGGGCAATCTTTGCTTAGAGCTTCTTACCCTAGGACACTTTCCTTATTATTTCTGGATACTAATTACTTCCATTCCTCCTTCATAACACTTCCACTGACTTCAATTTGCTTTATCAGCCCTGAACTATTACCCCAACAGAATCACAGTGCAGTTATGGATGTGTAGGATTCCTTCATTGCAGCCCATGGTCCTACAGCATGTTTTTACTTCTGAATATTGCAAACCAGCATGACCACAGCTCTCACTAAAAACTCCCAGTTCTGCAATGCATATTACTTTAGTCTCCAGTATTTGCACTGCTACCCACAATCTTTCCTTTCCTCAGTTATAACCCATTAGAAATACTTAAATCCAACCATTCTGGCTTTTCATTGTGGCTAAACAAAAAACATAAGAATGAAGTCATTGAGACACTGCAATTAAACAACATTTTTTTGAGTCGGGCAACTTTGTCAGTTTACACATCTGAACTTTGCTTACCCTTTCTTCACTCTTGCAAAGTCAAATGCCATTTGTCTGTAGGAAAATGCTTTTTCATTCAAGTATCTACTATAACGCCTTATAAAGGTGGACATGTCATAACCTGAAAAAGAAAAATAAAAAGTTACCCCTTTTACACTTAATTTTCATGCTTGTTTGGAGGTTCTTTAGTAATACACTCAATAGATCCTAAGGTTATGTGATGTCTGCTGTGCTACACAACTCCACATACAGAACAGGAATCACAAGACATCTTCCAGCTTCTGAAGAAAAAGTGGTAGTTTTTTTAGTGGTAGAAAAAGTAGTTTTTCTGCACCAAAACTATACAAACAGCCTCAAACTTCAGTAACCTTCAAGCTTGTAAGAGTTCTTAACAGTTAGTACTACAGCATCTATCCTCCAGGTATTTCTCTCAGAGTTTATTCCTCTCAGATATAGAAGTGTGTGCAGAAGGCAACTCCTCCTCCTCTTCAATCCAAGTCCCACTTTGCTACCTTGGTTAAAATCCACTCCCCTCAACTTACTCATTGACTGTGTTTTTCCTTATTATCTCAACATTCTCTGCCAACTCATGCTTAACACTACCAACTGAAGCCTCATTATCAGTGACACACTGCTTTATTATGCATGAAAAGGTAATTTAAGTTTCAATAAAGTGGTAAAGAACACAAAAGCATGGATTTAACTGAATTATTTGTTGTCAAATACCAGTATATTTGAATATGCGTGTCGTGTTTTGCTTAGAAAAACAGAGTTTTAATAGTTCTTTGGCTTTGTTCCTTCCCTGTGTTACCATCTCTAAATGCTGTTCAGGTCTTGGTGTCATATATTTCCATCCACAGGTGGAATAACATGGTGTGGCTTCAATCCTGCCCATTATTGTAGCATTTCTGCATACAATCTACAGATATTCTCTGATAGTTGCACAATCCTAAGGTGTCTCTCTTCTCTAGTAGAGCTACCTCGAAACAACCTTTTCTTCTAAGTGAAGAAACAGGAACATTCATAAATGATTCTGGAGTCCAAGTAGAAAACCAAACTTTGTAAGCTTTGGAAAGAAATTAATTTCTGCCTAGACCTTTCTAAATTAACTATTCATATCAAAACCAGCTAGTTCTTTTGATGCACTTGCCCCTAAAATTAAATACAATTCCTAAAAAGTGCTGTGTCCCTACAATCAAATTACCATTTTAGATGGAGTAAAAACCAGAAAACTAAATGGGAAGTTACCCATTAAAAGTTGGACTTCCGTAGCAGCTATGGAGAAAACTCACCCAGCTCTAAGGCAGTTGTATAGTTTCACCTTTTAAGTAAAAAATTTTGCAAGAATTGAAAAACATTGCATTAAAGTTGCTCAGCAGCTCCTCTGAACTCCCATATTCATTAAGTACTTATAAAAAGGCTTCATTGGTAATATTGATATTAGTTTATAAATATAAATATTTATAATATTTATAAATTAAATTATCAATATTTATTTTATAAATATTAAAATATTTTTATCAATATTATCTTATAAAGGAAGGAGTAAATTAACAATAGTATCTAATTCAGAATCTTGTTAAGATCATAGACATGAGCAGGCTTACCATGAGATCCACTTTTGTCCAGGAAGTTGCTGAGATTGAACAAAGTGTTTCTAGATGCCAGGTACTGAATGAATCTCTGCAACATAAAGTTATTTTCTTATCACAGGCTGTATCTGAGAGCTTTGTACCTTCCAGCAGGAAGATTACTGGTCTAGTTCCAGCATACACACATGAAACCCCAGATTTTTGTCATAGCCTGCAATACCTCCTCAAAACCTTTTTCATCCATTCAGATTAATTACATTTAGGCTGAATCTCTCCTAAATATCCCACTGCATCCATAAAAATGGATTCTGTGCAAAATGCAAACCAGATTGTGGAAGGAGCAATAAAAATGATTAATTCTCAAAGAGATTTGAGGAAGCACAAGATTTATCTGCTTACAGAGCAGGATATTCAGACTGGCCCCAGAACTTGCAGTCCAGCAATCCCCAGTTTCAGACAAGCTGAGGGTCTGCTTTAATAACAGGCAGGCCCCACATCAAGTACAGGGACTAACAGCCTGAAGCAGTTAAAGAAAACCAGAATATTGGCCAAAACTTGGAACAGAAGAATAGGACAGGAGTAGAAATTTACACAGTAACACTGGAGAAGTTCATTGCATGGAAAGACTTTATAGACAGCCAAGGAGGAATTGTTTCTCAGTCATACTAGAGCTCATTAAATATGCTTTTTGTTTGAACATGGACATACCAGTCTGTACAGGGCAGTAAAAAGCAAAGGCATGCAAAACTCAATCCCAAAGAGCTATCAAGTTGAATTTACAGCTCTAGGAAGAGAGAGCAGCTATTTGGATGGCAGTACACATCAGAACATCAACTTTGACTCTAGTCAACAAGTCCCGTGTAGTCTTTAATCCTGTTTCCAGATAGTGCATAACTTGCCAACATCCTGAAGCAGGCTGCCACTTGCTCTCATGTCATGGCTTTGCAAATGAAGTGACATAATGAGCCTGCCTCCAACTGTGTTGCTACAGGTTGAATTTGTTCCTCAGCAAGAATCACCCTTGCACTTTTTGCTCAGGTTCAGAAGGGATGCTTTTGCACTGCTGATGTCTTTGGCTTGGAGTCTGGTGCCAAAGTGGCCTCAGGAGAAAGCTGATGTCACTCACCTCATTG
Source organism: Ceyx cyanopectus (assembly GCA_013401355.1). Classification (NCBI taxonomy): domain Eukaryota; kingdom Metazoa; phylum Chordata; class Aves; order Coraciiformes; family Alcedinidae; genus Ceyx; species Ceyx cyanopectus. The sequence continues at coordinate 75,452 of VYZU01033990.1, forward strand.
CCATGGACCATGAGATGATGTGTGGTAACTAAGGCTTTGAATACAACCACCCAGCTACTGTTTGTTGCTCGCTCAAAAAGCGTATCAGCCATCTGAGGAATATTCACATTTGTTTCATTAGTTGCTTGGATCAAGTCTGTAATAGGGAGAAAAAGAAAATGTTAGGTGCTACAAATAAGATTAAAAAAAGTCTGCAGCTGAGGCTACAAATAAGACCACAAAAAGTCTGCAGCTGAGGCTACAGGGCACTACTCCTGTGCACTACCTAAAGTGGCTCAGACACTGCTGCCTCCTCTCCAAACTGCTGGAGGGCACAGCATCTCAGGCTGCAGCTCGGAATGTTTTAGGACATGAGTAATTATAGCGTGCTGAGGAGAGAGGGATGATTAAATTTAAGCCTACTACTGTCAGTGCACAGGAAAGAATTAAATCACGCATGAAGATTTTACTCATCTGAAGGGGGAAAGGAGATGGCAGGTTAATTCTTGCAGAGCTGTTTCCTATTAAGTCACACCACCATGTTATGGAATTCAAGCTTTCTGGGTTTCTTTCCCCAATGCCACAGAATCTCAGCTCAATCAGCTATTGTCAGCATCTGGAGCAACTCACAGGATTCATTAAAGTTAGCTCTGCATAAGGAGTAAAGTTTGGTGGCTAAGCTAAATTTTGAAGTAAGACTCGACAAAAGAAAGTTTACTACAGTGTGGTAGGGGAAGGATAGAATCACAGAGTGTCAGGGGCTGGAAGGGACCTAGGAGATCATCTAGTCCAACCCCCTGCCAGAGTAGGATCATCTAGACCAAGTCACCCAGGAACAGATCCAGGGGGGGTCTGGAATGTCTCCAGAGCAGGAGACTCCACAACCTCCCTGGGCAGCCCCTGCCAGGCTCTGCCACCCTCACTGGGAACAAGTTTTTCCTTGTGTTTCCCCTCAACCTCTTGTGCTCCAACTGACTTCCATTGCCTCTTGTCCTGTCACTGGATGATTTAAATAGGCAAGTAACCTGGTAAGTCACAGAACTGCCCCAGGAAGCTGCTCCATCACTGCACTAACCAATGCAAGAGCTGAACATCCAGGTCTACAGAGGTCTGACCACAAAACAGTGCTGGAAAGCAGAACAAAATGATCTGTTTCTGCTTCTACAGTGACTGCTCACTAGAACAGCAGATTATTTTAATATTTTTGGCTTTGACTACCAAGCAATTCCACAAACAAGAGTTGGGAACTTACCTGTGGGTTAAAGTTTACCATTATTCATTCCCAGCTTGCCCTCTCCACACCCATAAATCATAATGTGACTTTAATAATCCCCATAAGCATAACAGCAACTCATGCTGTGTCCTCCTCTTCCTCCCTCAAAAGTCTGCCTCAAGAGTTACTACATGTCACCTTGACCTTATGAAGCCAAGTCCAGCATCTTCCAGCTACTGCCTGTGCATTTTGATGCCCATGTCAGCTCTACAAATCTAAACAAAATCTTCCCCAGAGCACATGGTCTCCAGGTACTATAAAAACATTGCCAGTAATGTAGCTATAATCCTTGTGACTGTAAATAACTAGGAGGACTGCTACCTCCTCTCTCCAGCCTTATTTCACTGACCTTCTTCCCAAAACAGATCTCAAACTCTAGTGAGGACAAATATTTGCTGCAAATTCTGAAGTCTGAGAGGTTGTTACAGTCAATATTTGAACCACAGAACTGCATCCCACACCAAGACAACGTTTTATTTACCATTTCTTCCTTTCTGCCTACTTATAGGAATACTCTACACATAGTATTAAATGCTTTGCAGAAGAGAAAAAGTCTTATTTCCTATTGAAAGTGTCTGCAGAGAGACAACCAAGCACCAGCAAATTTCTCTTGGAGCTTCTTCCAATTTCTCAAAAATGAGAGTTTAATTAGCCTTAAAATCATCCTATTATCACACTACTTTTTAAATACAAGAGTGCACCACTTCCTAGATCTCCAAATACCCCTTTTGAAAACCAAGTTGAAGAAATCTATTGCCCATAAGCATGGCTGGATTGATTCCAATTCACTTTTATACAGTTTACACCCCTCCTTCCTCACCACATAAAGGCAAGATACTTAGGTTTAAGTCATCTGCAAACACCACCCCAGCTCATGAGCAGCATTAAAGCAGTCATTTAAGCAGCAGTCACTGGGGTTTTAAGTATGGTCTTTAAGGCTGCTAATTAATTAGTGATGAATATCTTTTTATGGATGAAGTCCGAGACCTTACTGACACCCATGATTCAACCATTCACAAGAATAAAAGCTTCAATTTTACTCTGGAATTAAATATCTGGAACAATGGAGCTGTCACCCAGAAGGTGGGTTAACACACACTCATTAGTACAAACATACCAAGGAAAACAGCTTTACAACCTCACACACATGAGGCCAGAACACCAAGCAAAGGAGAAAAGTCCCCTGTGGTCAAAGAATTGTGCCTGGTTTCTTCCCACCACAGCTTTTTCAAGCAGCTTCACTGTATAAAAAGCTTTATTTATTAAGCACGGAATCTTTCCCCTGTCCAAAAAAAGAAACTCTGTGTTGACCTTCATTTGTAGGTCATTAATGCAATTTGAACACCAAAGAATTGTCTTGGACAACACTACAAATTCATCAAAGCAGGGTAAAGAAGAGTAATCACTAGTCCAGTGATCCCTTCCTCACACTCAGAGATATCATTCCAGACCCCCTCTCTCTCCACTCAAATCCTACTCTACAACTAGCTCAACAGAGACATGTATTTTTCTTCCCCATGGCAAGAACTGAGTAGCTCTGCTTATGTCAATATGAAACACTTTAAGAAATTCTGGAGCTCAGGGTGCCACTTCTCTATTTTACCAATTTACTACAAACAGCAGCTGAGCCACAAATCATCATTGTACTACTTTTTTTTTTTGCATAGTTCTCAATAGTTGAAGCTCCACAAAATGCCATCTGCATTTAGTGGACACCAACCAATGTATTAAAAACATAAAATGGAGAAATGCTATTCTTCATCCTCTTGTAATATGGCATCTTAGATGGCAAACTATGGGAGGAAGGACCTGAAAAAACCCTACTAACATTAAAAGGAGCATTTGTGTTAAGCATTTGACCAAGAACTTTGCATAAAAAAGGGACATTGACAAACCTTAGACCTCATTCTACATGCCATAGCCAAGTCTTAACCAAAATACACATTAGAGAAGAAATAGGAAATGGTGGCTGCCAGCCAATCTTCTGCCAAGCCTTCAAAACATTTATTCCATTTCCTCTAAGGGGTAGAATTGTTCATCCATGCAAGCATTAAAGCAACAGTCCTGTTGCATCCCGGGTCTTGCTGCAAACAACAGGACGAGTTTAAACTGTTTGCCTTCTAAGCAATAATCTTGCAAATGTCAGTAAGATGTAGTTAAATGACTGTTGTAACTGCACACCAGGATTCCAGCTGTGGCCTGTGATTATCCTTCCATGAGGGTGCACAACCCCTACCCCTAGCTGTTGAGGATACCAATTCCCAGCTCTTCTCGTTTGGCTGTTTGCAGGAGGCTCAGTAACAGGATCAGCTGTGGCTTCCATCCAGAACAGCACAGCTACCCTAGAAAAACAGGGATTTCATGTTTGCCACAGCAGCACGGGATCTTTTACTGTAACCTCTGCACTAGAGTGTCTTCTCATCAGCCTCTGCATGTTGGGCTGATCTTAACTCCAACCACGTCTGGCAGAAAAAGGTATTAGCTAAGCCAATGGTACACAAGCTATTTGAGTTGCCATGCTGCTAAAGTTACCATTTTTATTTTTTTTTTTTCTGATTTTCTGACCCCTGATTAGTGCTTTCCACCCCCACATATCTCCTTTTTTCCTCAGAAAACCATTTGGTTTTAATAAACTTTGGAGGTGGAATTCTCCCTAGCCTATCAACTCTGCAGCTTGTAATCCTCTAGAAATATCAATGAGACTGAAAATATCTTGGAAGCAGCCTGATGTTTCAGCTGCACTGCTTAGCTGCTACACGTTGGGAATACACATACACAACAACAATAAATAAGGTGGGGATGAGAACATGCAAGCAACCTCAGTGGCATGTTAATTAGCTGCAGCCTGTGCTCTTGAAACAGCTCCATGAAGCAGACAGGCTCAGCAGCTGACACATCCAACTTTCAACAGCCAGACCATGTTCCATGTTTTTTGCTACTCTCTCGTGAGGATTTTTTCAGAGTTCAGCTATTTGGACAATGGATGCCACGAGATGATGCAATCTTCAGTAGGTTTGGCCTGAATAACAACTGGATGAGACCAGAGAGCCCCTGTGCTCTGTCAAGATGAGAATCCACCAGAAGCTTAGCAGAGGTTGAGATTCTTCACCAGAAATTAAATGCTCACAGCTCATAAAGGTTGGAAAAGTCCTCTAAGGTTAAGTCCAGGCTCCTATGTGGATGCTGTGCCTTTCAAGAGCTGTGGGGGGAGGGAGCTGGGTTTGGTTTGATTTTGGTGGATTGTTTTGGTTGTTTTACAAGTGTCTTACACTTGCAAGTGTAACTTTTTTACCTTGCTAAAAAACAAATACAGAATGTAAACGAACATGTTATTTCAGTTCATGCCTCTGAACTACACCAGTTAAACAAGAATCCTTTGCTTCTACCACACAGAAAGGTGTTCATACTTTTTATCATTAACAAATATCAGAAGTTTCAATCAAGAGCAGCAAAACTAGAAGGACTCTACGTGGCTTAGAATGAAAGATCTGATCAGAAAGTCACAGGCAAAGCTCACATAGGAAAGGAGCATTGTTTCAGAAGGCAGTAATGAAACATCACTCATGGTAAAATGCACATTTTCAGAACACTGGCACACTAGATAACCTGCCTTCCTTTGAGCAGAATGTACATTCTCCTACAAACAGGCTTAGATGAAGCTATAAAACTTAGCTTAGCTACAGGCACAAAAAACATGCTTTGGATTCCAAAGCCATGCCACAAGATTCAAACCCAAGTCTCCATTTGAAAAGATTAGGCTTTAAAACTCCAGAGTTGTTAGAGAACTGATGCAATGATATGTTAAAGCTTTCATCTATATTCGACCTCCACATAATGAGAAACAGCAGCCTCTGGAGCCAGGAAAGCTGGCCAGCTGCCTGCCCCATTTCATACATGTCCCACACCCTCTGAAATGAGAGGGGAAAGGAAGAGTCCAACAGACTGAACTCACACTTAGAATCATAGAGTGTTTAGGGCTGGAAGGGAGCTCCAAAGGTCTCTAGTGCAGCCCCCTGCAGGGAGCAGGGACACCCTCAACTAGCCCAGGCTGCTCAGAGCCTTGGCCAACCTCACCTGGAATAGCTCCAGGGATGGGGCCTCAACCACCTCCCTGGGGAGCCTGTGCCACTGAGCCACCACCCTCAAGGGAAAGAACTTCTTCCTGAGATCCAGTCTCAATCTACTCTGCTCTCATTTAAACCTATCAGCCCTCATCCTTTCCCTGCAGGACCTTGGGAACAGCCCCTCTGCAGCCTTCCTGCAGCCCCTGCAGGCACTGGCAGGTGCTCTAAGGTCTCCCCAGAGCCTTCTCTTCTCCAGGCTGAACAACCCCAGCTCCTTCAGCCTGTCCCCACAGCAGAGCTGTTCCAGCCTCTGAGCATCTTTGTGGCATGTTTCATTTGTGCTATCATCAGCCATACCTTCCTCTCACCTCTATGGAGGACCACTTGAGAACATTCCATAAGCTACCAGAGATATAAGCAGACCACACCAGAGGCACTAGGAGCCTGCCAGGCTCTGCAGGGTAACCACTGACCATCTGCTGGGGAAGCAGCTGCTGCCATTGTGTCATCTGCACTCGTGCCAAGCCAAGAGTCACTCCTAAGTGATGGACTGTGCTGCCAGCAGCCAGGCCACAGCCTTGTCCCACCTCTTTAGGACAGCAAAGCTGAAGACACTTTCTTCCAAAGATGTGTTTCTTCTCTCCTTTAAATATATGGTAGAACAATCTTAGCTCAAGTAGACAACAAACTCTCCAATCTATCCTCACTGGTGGTTCACATCTCAGCCATAACCCAGTCTCCTAAGAAGCTGGAAACAACTAGCAAAGAATGATGCTTTTTTTTTTTCCATGTCTTCTTTGAGAAAATAAAGCCACCCTGGCAAAACAAATGTCTAAATTGCTTTGTTAGAGCTCTGTGGCAGGAATTCCCATCAACTTGCTTTCTACCTGTAGTAGTTTTGCATACTGGCTTATGACTAGAGGAAAAATTGATTGCCATGAGTCAGACACAAAATGAAGACGTGTTTTGTCAGCAACTCTGTACATGAGAGGCAGGACATGCTTTCTTTGTGGCCTTCAAGCCTATGTACTTGCAAAATCTCCTCTACAAGAGGTAACAACACATCTTACTTTTGTCAATGGCTACAAAACACAGGCTCTAAGAAAGGCAATCCACTGACACAGCTCAAATAGAGTGCAGATCCCATGAATACACAACATCAGGGCTTTGCAGCATCCAAACCTTTCGTCAAACTAAGTTAAAATACAAATACCATCCAAAACAAAGCATGAGACCACATTAGCCTGGGCAGGGAAGAGGAACAGAAGGCTATTTAGACTTAGATTTGTCCAAAAATTCGTGGCAATAGCACAGCACTGCATTTCCAACACCGTGCCTACGACTGAGCTGCAAGCCTCAGACGCCCAGGGGCTGCACCATTTGTGAGCCCTGGAACAAACATTGTTCCAGCATCCCACCTCCATTCACTGGGACATTGCCAGGCTGATGTCCAACACCATTTGTGGCATTAGTCCAGATTTCTGGTATATTCCCTTGCCTGTTGGGCTGCAGCTCAAAACTGCTTCAGCAAATGTGTTGTAACAGTCTGAAGAATTTTTTATTGAGCACAAGCAGCTTAGCAGCTATGACTTTAATATACCTCTGAGCCACCCTTACAAAACTTGCTTTTTCTTTATTTTCAGTGTTTTCAAGGAGCTCTGCGGAAGTAAACATGATCAAAATAGCAAGATTAAAAGTATAAAAGCCAGTTGTAATGGTCTCACATGCATTTTGCAAGACTCCAGAAAAAGCAGCTTTAACCATACCCTGCAAAGTGACAAGCTGGCCTCTGCCAAGTATTCATATTGCCTTCTAGCAATTGCCAACATCTGTTTTATTCGGGTTTTATTTAAGCCACCAAGCTCTCATCCAAGCAAAATTTTGGCCAGTAGGAAAATCAAGCAGCCATGCAGACTCTGATGGGGTGGGATACTCTTAATGCCAACTTCCCAGTGAAGCTTCACGCTGCAATCTTGCTGGTTCTGCTGACTCAGGGGAGCAAAAGCACCACTGCAAACCCTGGGCTGCAAATCTCTGCCTTCAAAGCTTCTAGAAAGGCTCCTTCTATCATAGCATTTATTTGGAGTTCAGGGTTCATCCCCACGCTGGATGACCCTTTGTTTCAGCACATTAGACATCCTGTGCTGAGACAGCCTCTGATTTCACAGCCTGCTTTATTCCTTTTAGTATTAGCATGCTTTTTAGTATTTTTGGTATTTGAAACCCTCTCTCCAAGCCAGGCAGAATATTTTTCCTCATGCAAATGCTACAAGCTGAAGTCTGGAGACTCATGCCATCAGACACTCCCTGGTGAGATCACTGTAATTCCCCTTGGCACACACAACAACTTGTTCTTTTCTCCCCTTACCCACATCCTGATCTGTGCCTCAAAAGGAGCCTCTAAAAAGGAACTGGGCAGGATACTGTTTGGTGCCACCAACTCATTACTAGACTACAGCATGTTAACTGCATGATACTGTTTAGTATCACTAACTCATTACTAGACTATAGTAACACTAAAGGAAGTAATATAATTTCATCCCCCTCGGCCTCAGTTTTCCCCCAGAAACACTAGAGCCACCTCCTTCAGCAACACCTTCAGCCCACAGCTGAGTGAGGAAGGTCTCTCCTGTGGGGCAGGAGGTTTACTGATTGCATGCAGCAGGGTTTTGGTAGCAGGGGGAGATGCTGCAGCTGTCATCTCTTCCACAGGCTGCAGGGGAGATCTGCTCCAACACCATGGACTGCCTCCTGCTCCACCTCTGAACTTGGTGTTCCCTCTGCTCTTCTCACTTTTTCCTTCCTCCTTAGCAAAGTAATCTCAAGTATCTTGAATGCAGGCAGAGAATGACTAGAATCAGGTGGGCCTCTGCTACATTACTATTTTAGAAGTGGGGACTAAGAGGGCAGCAAATTATCTTTGGCTACTAATTTCTCCATGCAGCAAGAAGGAGGGTGAAAAACAAACCTATATTCAAACTGCTCCATGCCCTTCTGAGTTACACCAGCTGTCATCTACTTTTAAGCACCTCAGAGGATCCATCATGGGGCAGAGACAGAGCAGCATGGACCAGTCACAACAGTGGAGCAACTTTTCTGATGAGACTGTTGTGAAACATATTCAACTACTAAACAGAAGTGATTAAAACTGGTCACTGTTGTACTGACCATCTTATGAACAAGAGGAATGAAGAAAGACATAGCTACTCCATTATCAACATCTAGTAGTGGAGGTCAGGACAGAGGAAGAAAGATCTGCCTGTCCCAGGATTTGTCACCCATGACCTTGACACGTTGAACAGAAGATCTTGATGACCACTGAAAACACACTAAGAATTCATGCCTTCAGATGAGGAAAAAGCCAAGGGAAAGAAGGGTAGGACTAGTCCCTCTAGCTTATCAAGTTACACTGTCTGGATGAAAGTTTCATATGACACTGTCCACCCACTCTTCTGTTTCCTCAGCCTCCCTTTCCTTAGGCACTGCACCACGAGAAGAATTAAGCACATAACAGTTGGGATGCATGAGGATCAAGTGTTCCAGCCCAAGTTTCAACCTTTAGATTTTAACTTGAACTCAAACTTCTACCCAGATTCAAACATAGTTTGGAAAGCTATTAGTTAGCCAAGTGTTACCTTAGTTAAGAGCAGCCTTCTCTTTGTACTACACACAGCTTAAAACCAGCATGGGTGGGGGGCAGGAACTGAAAGTTAATGCTGTTGAAATGCTTAAATTAACCTAATCTAAATGTCTTTCTTATTAGCTCCCTGTACCCATTACAGACATTTCTGTTTCTGTTCACAGATCTACAAACCTGCAAATGAAGTGAATCTTCAGCATGATTTGGGGAAAAACATGGGAGAAGCCCATAGAACCCAAGGACTATTCAACATCAAGACTGATAACAAGACTTTAAACACACCAAAAAAAAAAAAAAAAAGTGATAATCATTAATCATTAATATATTGAAGAAAATAATTGCTTCCTTGGATTTTTTTCTTTTCATGCATGAAAGAAATTCATCAGGGTGACAAAGACATGCCAACAATTTGAATATACCCCAACTCCAAGATATTATTCCATCTGATCTTTAATGCTAACTTTTAAACAAAGTCACTTATCTTGTACATGGAAACTGTGACAAATCTGGAATACCAGATACAGTGAGATTTACAAAAGCAGTTCCATTGATAAAGTGTGAAGGACTAAGCCCAGTTCATACAGAGACTCCATTCTTGGCATTTTTCTTGAAGGAACTACCATGGCTGTGCAAACCAAGTGTCAGTTGGACTGCAGAGCAATGCAGTACTCCTGTGTCTGCACTACTCCTGATAGGAAAGAGCCCCGAGTGCCAACAGACTTGGATCACTCCCCAAATCACTTTAACAGTGAGCAACTCCTGAAATATGCATCCAAGTTAACCTTAAGAGTCACTGAAGTCTACTGATTCAGGCCAGCTCCACTGATCCCCACCTCTCCCCCAAAATCAGAGACAGGCAGAATATGTCTGTCGTATCTTGGGAATTAAATTGAGTTATTTAAGACTAACCTGTGAGATCTTAGCAATTTTATCTTCACTGAGCTCAAGACAAAAGTTTAACCCGTTGCTTTTGGTCACTAGCCAGTTCAGTCTCAACACTAGAGACACAGTCATTCCAACTTGTTAGGTCATCACCACAGTTTGCATAAGAAAGGCAAACCAGAGGAACAGAAGAGTCTGTATAAGCAGAATACAGACAGCAGCCCTCCTGTCCACCTAGCAGCATTCATTCAGCTATAAATCCCCCTTTAGAGTCTTTGCTTGCCAGTCACGTGCAGATATGCAGAGTGAGACTTGAGATGAAAAATGTTAGAGATACAGAGGTCATCTCCACAGCCACAGCAGAGTCCTGATTTGCTTTCACATGTCAGGAAAATCTCACAGCTCTTGCTCAGGCCTCCAGAAGAGCCTCTCTCTACCTTCTGAGAATTATTTTGAAGAAGTACAGAAGCACCACATGGTCTTTTTAGAGTACACACTCCTGAACTTCCTCCTGCTGCAGAACTATTTGCTCAAAATAACTGAAGGAAAATCCCAGCCACTTTGATCACTTTCAGAAACAGGAACTTGTTACGACCAACTGCAGATGCAACAACCTCAAGCACTTCCCTGAATGACAGATTTATGCTGTTTCTGAGCAAGAGCCTTTATAAATGGAGCTGAGTTCAGAACTACCTATTTTTCCCTCATTTATCCTGTGTTTTAACATATGAAAGTCCAGTTACTTCCCTTCTCTTTAAGCCTCTCCCTGTTGACACCATCAGTCACCCTCATCCAAGACTGGCAGCTGCCTTTCTCAACACAACTACACCCTTAACACAGCAGAGAATTAAATGTCTGTGCTGTGGACTAGGATTGCCCTCCCAGTTGAATTACCACAGTTTCTGTGTCCTCAGTGTAGCCCATATATCTCATTTACCTGCTCTGCAATGGCCCTTCTCACTGCAGAAAAAAAAAACAACAAGCTGCAAATCTCCACTTCATGGGAATGCTTTCCTTGCTGGATCTAATCAGAATTTATTTAAATCAACATGGTTAGCAGAGGGAGATGAACCCATATCATTTTAGTGACTTGAAAACAACTTTTTAATATGACAACAGTTTAAGTCCAAAAAGGTCAGAGCTGTAACATGCTCGCCCCAAACCACTCATCTTGAAAATCATGCTTTTTATTCCTCAGAGTAAAATTACTCTAAGTAGTACTCACTAAAAAAAAAAAAAGAAGTCTAAACAAACCAACCAACCCAGAAAAAAAAAACCAAACAACCAACAAACACCCCACATTTTTTCACCCCTCATCTTTTTATAACCCTCTAAACCCAATATCTTCCGTAGAAAACTTAGGAAAACAAGCATTACTGTGTTCCATCCTCACAGGACTCCTTAACTCATATTAAATAGTTGAGCTCTCCATTTAATTTGGAAGGCCCAGTTGCTAAGCAGGGCAGCAGAAGACAGGCTGTGTGACACTAAGACACTAAATAAAATTACAGAGTATCCCCACACCAATACTACAATTACAGCTCTTCATAAATCATGACTTCAACCATTGTAACTGAAATTTTCATCAGATAAATCCTTCATACTTTGACTCAAAATTAGTTCAACAAACTATCAACTCATAGTTATGAGAAGATGCCTCAGGTTTAAGAGCCTATGAATCCTTTTTCTCCTAAAACATGAACTTGGTTTGAAATTATAGTCCACAATTTTGAATATGCATATCACCTACTGACAAGATTCTGTCTATAATGATACCAGATAGTTAAACTATTTATGTATTATAAACTCTATTTGTGTATTTTAAAAGTACACAAGAAAACAAGAAAGAATACACATGTAGTATCATGACCACAGAAGTATTTAAGCAATGGTTTAGACTCATCAGTCTTTAATCAATGCTGCTTATGTCAGCATCTCTTAGATATATCTAAATACTCTTGTGTGTACACAGTGGAGGCAAGCATGCTGTTTGCCACTCTAAGGGTTAGTTACACTGGAATTGAAATCTGTAAGTATTTTCCAGAAGTAATACTGCCTCCTTTTAAGAAATACAGCATTGTCAGAATTGTACTTGCATGCATCTGCACTAGCATTACTTAGTCAGCAGCCAAGAGGTTGCTTAGTATAAAACATAATGATTTTTACTTGAAAGTATCTCTTATAATTTAAAAAAAATAATTAAAAATCATCCTTTTAATTAGACACTAAAACCTGCTGTTGCTTTAATGAGTTTAATGCTAGACAAAGTTCCTACTGGTAAACAAGTCCAATTTACATCACACGATTAAATTCTTTCACTATTCCAGTCCTTGGTGTCTCTAAGGAGGGACTGGCACTTGAGTGGGTTGAAAAAGAAATCAAATTGTCAAGTCAAAACATTACTAGCTCATTGTTTTTTAAGAACCATTTGGACATCAACCTTGTTTCATGGATTAACCAGCTAATGCCAGTCCAGGATAGATGATCAATCTAGGAGACAAAGCTACCAGCCATTTCAACACAACATGATGCAAACTGTTGGACAGCTCGTGAAGTTGCAGCCAGATCTGAGACCCTGGCAACAGCCCCTAAACCCTCCCAAACCCAGTCTACAGCACAGCATCATCCAAATGCCTTGCCATTTAAACACACCACCATCTGAACTGCTTCCCAAGTCCAGAGTGGAGCTGTCCACACTCCTCCTGCTGCTCGTCCAGCTCCGGGGGTAGCATTTGCATCCCTGCCTGGCTTCACGCTGACTAAAGTAGGCAGTGATGAGCATGTGCCCATTTCGCCCTGGGTGCAATTCCTTCCCCTCTTTCCCAGCCTCTGCTCTTCCTGGATAAAAGGTCACGAAGGGAGAAATAAATTATGGCTGAAAGAGCCCTATTATGCAATAACAGAAGCGATGCAATAATAACTCCTCATCTCCTGCAGATTTCTCACAACCTTTACGTTCTGCAAACTGGATCACAGCAAGCGCCACAGCCGCACGGCTCCGGGGCACATTAACGAGCCCTTCCCCCAGGGCATCCTCCTCGGCTCGGGAAACAACAACAAAAAGGGATGCTCACAGTCCAGGTGCTTTTTCTTGGGGCCCATCACTTCATGCGTGGTGGCTTTGCAGACGGCTCTGGCTACGGCTGATCCCGTAACGCTGTACTGAGCAGCTGCGATGCGATCTGTCAGCGTCTGACCCGACATCTTCCACTGGCGGGGCTGCTGCTGCTGCTGCCTGCTCTGCAGAGGCGGAAAACACGGCAGGGGAAGGGGAGATTCCGGCTTTAGCGCGGGGGGGGAGGCGGCGGAGACGCGGCAGAGACACGCACACGGGCACACGCGGGCACACTCGGGCACACGCGGGCACAATGGTCCTTGGGAGAGCCCAGCCCCTCCCGAGGCGCATCCCCCCCCCCCACCCCGTTGTGTAAGCCTTTGCCTCGCTAGATGCCACCTGAGGCAAAAAGAAAGGGTATTTTGGACGCTGCAGGGAAAGGATGAAGGGGAATAAGGATGGGAGGAGGAAGAGGAGGCATAGAAATAACGTACGAGGCCCGGGGAGGAGGGGAAAGGACCCCCCTCCCCATCCCCCCCCTCCATCCACACACCTGCCCCGGCAGCGCCCGCCCCCCCAAGCCGGCCCGAAGCGAATCCTCCGCCGCCTCCCCAGCGGGAGATGAGAGCATCTTTGCGCCATGTTATCCCCTCCGGTGCCTCCCCCCCCACCCCCCAACCATCGCCACTCCCCGGCCCCGCTGAGAAACACCCCCCCCCCTCCCCGCACCCCACAACCCCGCAACGGCAACCGAGGCGCCGCTGGATGCGGTACCCAGCGCCGTGCGGCAGCCCCGGAGCGGCCAGGCCCGGCGAGCGAAGGATGGAGAGAGCGCCGGAGGCCGACCTGTCAATGCGTCCTTCCTTCCCTCCCGTCCTCCTCCTCCTCCTCCTGCCGCTCCGGGGGTGGGAGGGGGGGTACCGCCGCCTCCCGCTGCGACCGCTCCCCAGCCCGGCCCGCAGCGCTGCCCGCTGCCGAGGGGCCCCGCAGCACCCGCAGCAGCACCCGCAGCGGCCCCAGCAGCACCGCACCCCCCCTTCCCTTCCCCTCCCTCCCCAGGTGCGGGGCAGGCTGCCCCCTCCCGCCGCCGGGAATGCGCTGGGCGTCCACGCCCGGCAGCCGCCGCTGCTATTTCCAGCCCAGCGATTTAATCCTCCCCGCAGCCTAATCCCCGCGCTACTGCCGCAGCAGCGCCGCCCCCCTACCCCGGTGCAGAGGGCGGGACGGAGCGGAGCCGCGTTGCCGTGGCCGGTCGGTGTCCCGGCGCAGTCGGGGGCAGCCGGTTGGGCTGGGACGCGGTGGGAAGCGGCTCTGCTCGGCCCGCACGGTATCGCGGATCACAGCCTCCCCCCGCCCCGCTCTGCCTCTTAAAGGAGACGCCGCTCCCAGCCCTCTGTGCGCCGGGGAGATGCCGGGGCCGCCACCCTTCGCCCCGCTCCGGGATGCGGGGATGCTCGGAGCCGGGAGGTTGAGGGGGAGCCGAAGCCGATGATGCTCGCTCTGTCTGCAGAGTGGTCCTGGTATTAACCCCTAAAAAACACACCAAGGCTGCACGTACTACACCAGATTTCTCCAGAAGAATTTTACGATGATGTTGTTGTTATCAAAGACATCCGAAATACGTCCCCGGAAGGGTTTTCTTTCTGTTATCTAAAATTACCCTAAAGGTCTTGGTTACAACACAGTTCTCCACTAGGGAGGATGCGTTGCCATAAGTTTGCTGCGCGATTGAAGCCCTACAGGGTGATCTGTGGGAATATTGAGAAATGTCATTTACATACATTGCCATCAATTGGCTGAACTTGCTTTTGGAGTAAAGCGATTGAAGGGGGTGGGGTCTAATTGAAATGCAATTACTTCGAGCTGCTGTTGGAACACATTTCAGGCGACAGCGTTAAGTGTGTGTTATTAATTAGCTGAGGAAAACTGTATGTACGGTCAGCGTCGAAGGTTTGTTCATGTGAAGTGATAATTGGGTACACAGACATACAGCAACATTTTCATTTATCGTGCCAGGAGCAATAAGACAAGGCACTGTGGACTGTGACAATAAAACAGCAGCTTTTTTACTGCTTCTGGGCTTTTGTTTTTTTGCCTAACAGCTAAAAGATTTTGAAATCCTAGGTAGCCTGAAAGCTGGGAATCCTGTTAAAGCAACTCTTAAAAGTTCAAGTTAACGTTTCCATGGAAAAGAACTTCTCAAATGGTGCCTGTGTCCATTAAATCACACAATGTCAGGGGCTTGAAGGGACCTAGAAGATCATCTAGTCCAACCCCCTGCCAGAGCAGAGGCACCTAGACCAAGTCACCCAGGAACAGATCCAGGGGAGTCTGGAATGTCTCCAGAGCAGGAGACTCCACAACCTCCCTGGGCAGCCCCTGCCAGGCTCTGCCACCCTCACTGGGTAATTAATACTTAGAAATTGTATTTTATCCCCCACAGGAACGTTAACTTCCATTGCTAGCAATTAGTGAGGTGTTTTTAGGGGAGGACAGGGTGTTTTAGCAGAGGCACACAGACAGCTTTCCCTCTGCACTTCACGGGCAGTTATTGGGGTCGTAGTGCCAATTGATTTCAGAGGGAGAGACAGTTGGGATCTACAGACACTTCATGTTCCATTACTGGCATTAAGAGTGACTCTGAACTCCTCAACTCTTCGTGGTAATACTGACAGAGGTTTAGAATGGCTTGACATTAAAAAGAGACATTTATTTTTAACAGGAATACTACAAAAGACAATTTGGAGTTTGCTGATTCCACCCGCAGAAATTTTGAGTAGCTGTACTTTTGTCACAAGCAAGATCATTTTCAGCTTTACTCTAGGCAAAGTTATTTAATTAGTGATGCAATTTTTTATTAATGTCTAGTGTATAACTTCATTGTGAAGGGCTGGCTGCTTTCTGAACTAGTCCATACTGGTAACAGCAGTGTCTGTCACTGGGATTCTTGACTGTGTCACCAAAAACTATGATTATTAATCCTCAGCTCATTTTGTATCTTCTTGTTGTCAAAATAGTTGAGCAAAAGAATATTCAGACAATCTGCCTTAAAGTTTATGCATTGAAAATTAAATGCAAAGAATAAAGAGATCATCTAGTATTTTGGTTATAAGCCAGAAGACAGTCAAGGGATGTTCTGGAGTACACATTGCAAGATGACAATTACAGAAGCATTTCAAAAAACATTAATTTATCTGCTGTTACTTGGATATTCAGCATCAAATGACTCAGGTCATGAATAAAATCCATTATGAAAATTTGTCTTATTTACATCTCTATCACGTTTGGTCAGTACTGCTCTACATGGGATTCCTCTATTTCTTTAAATAAGAATAATTTTTTTCTGACATCCATTGGCTGCCACCTACAGTGATTTTATTGGCTCAGTTTTGGGAAGTCACTTGGTGTGCTGGCTCTGTGAAATCCAGGTTCACATCTTGCCTGGTGAGATGCACCAGGAAGTCTAGATGACGTCTAAATAAGCATCTGGAAAAGGTTCTTGCTATTAGTAACAACCCATCATTCTGGGGGGGTTTCTTGACTGTAACTCCCTTTAAACTCATCATGAAGATCTTAAAGTACAGAAGATATATTAATGATGAGTTGGACCTTTTTCACCATATTTCTGCTTTTTGTTTGTTTGTTTGTTTGTTTGGGATGTTCTCACTTCTTACTCTTCCAAGCTTTGAAGTTGCTCTTTAACTGAATCTGTCCACCCGTGGGAGGACACTTGGGATTGTACTGGCCCCCAGTGGCAACCTAAAGGCTTGGTTTAAGGCTGCAGACTGGGGTCATTGCCAGCACTTTAATACAGTCAGTGCATATATGTAGAAGCAAATCCTATAAGATTACTTGCTGGAAAGCTTTTACTCTGAAAAAAGGATTAGGGGTCATAGCAGGCAAGCAACATATTTGCACCTCCAGTGTGGTGCTGTGTGGAAAGAGTTGGTTGGACTTCAGCAGTTTGTCCTCAGCTGCCATCAACAGGACTGGAGTAGGAATTTCTAGGTATGGCATGGGTGACACTGCCACTGNTGGCTGCTTTCTGAACTAGTCCATACTGGTAACAGCAGTGTCGGTCACTGGGATTCTTGACTGTGTCACCAAAAACTATGATTATTAATCCTCAGCTCATTTTGTATCTTCTTGTTGTCAAAATAGTTGAGCAAAAGAATATTCAGACAATCTGCCTTAAAGTTTATGCATTGAAAATTAAATGCAAAGAATAAAGAGATCATCTAGTATTTTGGTTATAAGCCAGAAGACAGTCAAGGGATGTTCTGGAGTACACATTGCAAGATGACAATTACAGAAGCATTTCAAAAAACATTAATTTATCTGCTGTTACTTGGATATTCAGCATCAAATGACTCAGGTCATGAATAAAATCCATTATGAAAATTTGTCTTATTTACATCTCTATCACGTTTGGTCAGTACTGCTCTACATGGGATTCCTCTATTTCTTTAAATAAGAATAATTTTTTTCTGACATCCATTGGCTGCCACCTACAGTGATTTTATTGGCTCAGTTTTGGGAAGTCACTTGGTGTGCTGGCTCTGTGAAATCCAGGTTCACATCTTGCCTGGTGAGATGCACCAGGAAGTCTAGATGACGTCTAAATAAGCATCTGGAAAAGGTTCTTGCTATTAGTAACAACCCATCATTCTGGGGGGGTTTCTTGACTGTAACTCCCTTTAAACTCATCATGAAGATCTTAAAGTACAGAAGATATATTAATGATGAGTTGGACCTTTTTCACCATATTTCTGCTTTTTGTTTGTTTGTTTGTTTGTTTGTTTGTTTGTTTGTTTGTTTGTTTGTTTGTTTGTTTGTTTGTTTGTTTGTTTGTTTGTTTGTTTGTTTGTTTGTTTGTTTGTTTGTTTGTTTGTTTGTTTGTTTGGGATGTTCTCACTTCTTACTCTTCCAAGCTTTGAAGTTGCTCTTTAACTGAATCTGTCCACCCGTGGGAGGACACTTGGGATTGTACTGGCCCCCAGTGGCAACCTAAAGGCTTGGTTTAAGGCTGCAGACTGGGGTCATTGCCAGCACTTTAATACAGTCAGTGCATATATGTAGAAGCAAATCCTATAAGATTACTTGCTGGAAAGCTTTTACTCTGAAAAAAGGATTAGGGGTCATAGCAGGCAAGCAACATATTTGCACCTCCAGTGTGGTGCTGTGTGGAAAGAGTTGGTTGGACTTCAGCAGTTTGTCCTCAGCTGCCATCAACAGGACTGGAGTAGGAATTTCTAGGTATGGCATGGGTGACACTGCCACTGGAGCACTGCTTACAGTTGGATTCTCATGGCCCTGTTAAAGAATTTTGAGAAAATGTGTGAGCAAGTGTTAGGAGGCTCTGTCCTCTTGATAGAGAGGTATCCTCTCCTGATAGACATGGGCCATGGCATAAGGATGCTTTCCAGAAAGAGGAAGAATTGTTCTACTTCTCCAAATTAGCTAAATTGTTTGATAAAAGAGGAAGCAGAAGAGGACAAATAATTGTCTTTGTCGGGAGGTTCTGCAAGAGTTATGATTCTCTTTTTGGCATTTTCTTCTTGCCTGGCTGTAGAAGCTGCTACTATTTCTGTAGAGAGATGTTTCCTTTTGCACAGGGTGGTTTGTTCAAGGTGCCTCCAAGCCAAAGAGAGATTTTCCACTGGCAGTCTCAGGACTGAAGCCAGACTGTTTGCAATATCTAGTCCTGAGGCATTTTGTGCATTGACTGTGTCAGATCAGGGCAGAATTGGTGGGGGTTTCATCTTGAGTTTGCATGGGACTGCTGTAGAGGGAGCCCAACTCACTGCATAAGGATAACATAATTATATTTATATGTCTTTTCAATTATTAATGGTATCCATTTATGTTTTTTACTAAGCATTCATAAGAATAAAGTCTTTTCTGTGTGTCTGGATTAGACACTGCTTTTTTTACTTCTACTGAATTTCATTGGAATTATAAAGCTAATTGATAACTGCTCAGGAAAAAGTCAGAAGGTATATAATATTCCTTTAACTCTAGAATATATGCATTCTACATACATTAATAATAGTATCATCATTAAATAAATTACTTTTTCAGCAGGGATGAACTGTTCTTTCACTCTCAGGACTGACGTTGGAGCGTTCACTGAATCCTTTATGAAAGTTTGATATCCACACTGCTTGAGAGTCATTCTGATCTATGATAATGACTTTGGAATACATGTAATGAAGTGGAATAACTCACTTAGGCTGCATCTTGTGAACATCATTATTAATTTAAAAGCCCATTTTGGAAGATTAAAAGTAGCTGTTGACAATCTACATTGGCAAACAAAGAACAGAACAGAACAGTGGGGCTGGATTTCCAGGCTCTTGCTGCCCTTTCAGGCCAGTCCTGCCCCTTAAAGGATCTGGAAACCTACCAGTATTTCTGCTTGTGAAAACCAATATATAGCTGGCCTGCTCTTTCCTTCCAGCCCTTGGGTAGGAAACTGGCTGATCCAGCCATGAATGTCAGTAATGGGGACACTGCAACCCTTTGTTATGTTTTTTCTAACCTGTTTCAAGCATGTAAAGAGAATTTTAGTGGTCACTGCAAGGCATCAAATCGAACATAGCTCAGCCATATTGATAAATCTACTCCTAAATGATGTGGCAAGACTTTATTTAAAATGCCAAAGCAGTTTGTAGAGTTCAATCAAACTCCTAGAGATTACTATAGCATTTAGACTGCTTGAGTGACACGAGAATTAAGGAATATTCTGATTTTCAGTGTGTTGGTTCTTCACTGCACTCAGACATCCTTGAAATGTTATTGAACTCCCTCAAAAAAAAAATTATCTGGGAGAAAAAGAAGTTTGCTTCTGAATAACTGGCTCACAAATGGAGAAAACCAGCACCAAGCTTATTTTTCTCTTGTGTGCTTTCAGCAAAAGATCACAAACACTTCTTTACCAAAATAAATCAGACCCAAGGAGCCTTGGCCATGCTTCCCTCCCACACTCCAATTCTATGCACTGACTCCCTTGAAGAGTTAATTTCTGATTCCTTTGTTTGACAATTCAGCCATGCTCCTGCAGAAAGGTTTCATATAGATTCTTTATTATCATGGAATGCAAGAGGAGGGTATCTAAAACTTGATATATCTGTGATATATCTGCTCAAGTGCATATGCAGCAGGTTGTGGTTTGTTGCTTTTGTTTTTATTTTCTTTTTTTTTAAAGCAAGGGTAACTAACCATTTCTTCTACATAAAATTCACAGCAAAGAGAAAATAAAAGAGTGTATCCTTAAAACAGTAATAAAAAACTGCAGTCAACCTGCTTCAAGCACCCACTCAAGAGACAAGTGAAAAAACCAGCTACTGAACATTTAATGATCTAAAAAAGTTCAGTTGAGTCATCCTCAGCTTGAAATCAGTTTGGGTGTAGTTTCTTGTGAGGAGGTTACTTAAGAAAAAAAAAAAGGTGATTCTTTTTACAGTAGCTAACATGTAAATATTGTCTTGAAAAGAGTAAACAATGTCTTTTCTTAGAAAAATTAAAACTGGGGGGAAAAATGGGGAAAAAAAGTCAAAAGAAGCTAGACACCGGGGAAGCACAAGATGATTACTCTCCAGAAAAGCACAAGAACATTTCTCTCCAGTTCTCAGAAGGTTGATGTCCTTGTCTTTGGCTGTTCCTATAACCTTCAGAGTTCTCTGTAGCCTTAGTGCTCATTTACACTCCTGTCATTACAGCTCTGGTAATAGCACAGGTTGGAAAAGATGGAGATCTAGCTCTAGGAATGTGATGCATCTGTTGAAATATGGACATCTCTCTGAGCTATTTATCTGCTTTTTAGCCAGGAAGTGGCAATTCTGAGGTACAATCCATCTTCCAATAAAATAGATGTCTTTATGAAGATCAGATAAATCCTTCCTGTTGCTCTGCAATAAAAGACATGAGCTCACACACAAATATCCATGGTGTGGGCCTCTGAGATGACCTAAAAAGAATCCTAGTCCTGGCTGCACTAGGAGGAGTAAAACTCTGGGCTTTACTACCCTGTTAATGCTGCTCCTCCTGGAGAAATGATGTGAAGCAGAGGTGGCAGGAGGGGACACCTGAGAGAAGCACTAGCTCTGGAAAGCACAAAACATCCTGCAACCTCTGCAGTGTCTCTGGGAGCTTATGAAAGGCATTTCCAGAATCTAACCAGTTTCTTGGAGATGACAATTGTGGAAGCTGGTGCAGTGCAGCACCTGGTTTTCAGCAATAATCAAGTCTCCAGGCTGTATTAAAGGTCACAAAACCTGAGACTGAATATACTTCAGATTATCCTTCTTTGCAGGCATCTTTTAAAAGAGATTTTAGAGAGGGTGAAATGAGAGCTCCCCACAAATCCTGAGCAAATGGGCTTTAATATTCTTCCTAAAAACTGAGTGGGAGAGGTGGGAAAAGCGAAGGGGAAGGAAATTCCCTCTGTCTCCCAGACGCAGATGGAGGAGGAACAGGACATCTGCTCCTACAGCAGGCTGCAGGAGTGGCTGCTTCCCTGGAAGAGACCATCAGGAGGCTTTCTGACCTATTTGTGCCATGTCCTTTTATCTCCTGCTGCTCACGTGGCCCAGTAATAGCAGAGCAGAGCAAGTTCCTGTGATTTATTCAGCTTTCTAGAGAGCTGGTTTAGGGGTCTCCCTTAGCACTGCTCAGGCACCCCACAGGCTAATCCCCAGCAGTGTAGGATGGGGAAGAGGTTTTACCTTAATATTGCCATTACCTTCCCTCAGCATGATGATTTCACAGCAAATCCATCACTAAAATCTTCATCCATGGAAACCAGAGTGATTTGATTTACATTATTTATTTGATTTACATTCATTCACGTAAGTCAGAGTGATTTTATCTTAGGGGAACAAACTATCCACAAAATTTAGAGAAGATTCTCACCCAGTTTGGTGACTCCTAGACCCATTGGCAGCTCTGGTGTCTTTTAGATTGCAGATCAAAATGTAATGAGAGCCTCTGCCTGGGCTCAAGTGTGCAAACAAGTACCCAGAATGTGATGGAGAATTTAGGGATCACAATGCCTTAGGGATCAAAATAAAAAACAAGAAGGCAGCACATGGGAAGTAAATGAAGATGTACCCATATAGGAACTCTCAGTGCTTTTTCTGAGCTCATACAAACAGAAAAAAAAGCTTTATTTGCAAGAGAAAGGATTTAATTTGCTCCTTTGTGAACACCAGTGAAACAACTGATAAGATGCAGGTGACTGTGTATATTTAATGAAGAGTTTCCCATTGCTGAAGGTGAGAAATGACGACAGGACTCTGAAAGGAATAAGTTATTCCTTGATTAGGATTTCAGTCTTAGGGAGCATCATGATTATTGAGATTTCCCTTCCCAAATTTCTTAACTTGAATATAAATGGCAGGCATAGATCACAACATACGTTGCTCCAACACTCTTGCAATAAAGAGCTAAAGCATAATCTGTCAGAACTGAAAATAGCCTTAATTTCATTTAATATTTCCCTTTACAATTCGTTACCTTCTGTGACCTCAAGATGCATGTGATTGCTGACAAATATACATATATTTCTTGTATTTAGCTCTTTCATTTTAAAAAAAACAATGCTTTCACTGCCAGGACATTAATATTATTCTACTTTCTGNTACAGTAGCTAACATGTAAATATTGTCTTGAAAAGAGTAAACAATGTCTTTTCTTAGAAAAATTAAAACTGGGGGGAAAAATGGGGAAAAAAANACTGCCAGGACATTAATATTATTCTACTTTCTGACAAATCTTTTATACTAACAGATAACCAGTAAGGTCCATATTTCATTTCAGATTGCTGTGTCATGCTTCTATAATAAAACCAGCTGGCATTGGATCAGTAGCTAGCCAGCATTCTTGCTACAGGTTTTGAAGTCACAGCCAGACATAATAGTCATATAGCATCAAAAAACAGTAATGAAAAAACTCACACTTGAAACCTTGAATTCAGCCCAATCTGGAAAGACATTGGAGGTGGTAATTTGATGGTTTTCCTGGGTTTTGTTGATTTTTTTTTGTTTTTTTTTTAATTAAAAACCTGCAAGACCAAGGAAAAGAGTTAAATGTTTGACATGATTTATATAGTTATTTTAAATTATTTTTTCCTCTAAAATCCAATTCTTTCTGTCATTGCTAAGATCATATATTAAATAAATCAGCGCAGTTGTTAAGGTTCTATATATTTAAGGAGTTATGAAAATAAACTATATATTTAATTCAGAGGGCTAACAGTTAGTAAAGGCTAAGTCCTATTTGCCTTACTTATGCAAGTTACAACAAGATTAGTCACCCAAGTAGGAGTTGGTTCTGTAACAAAGCTGCAAATACACCAAAAAATGAGTTAATCCTGAAATAGCATTTTTAGCTTGCTCTCATTGTGTCTCTAATATTATAGAGATCTCCTAGCAGTGACAGTCTTAACCTTGGCTCTTGCTTTTTGAGAGATGAAGTCAGCTCTTCATCTGAATGGGGTTTTTTTATAGTTTAATATCCTCATCAGTTTTAGTTGAAGGCTAGGGTAAAAAAAATGAATAATAAATTTAATGAGAGCTGGTTAAAGAAAGCATTGAATCTGGATTGCTCCCAGCTGACTTAATAGAGCAAAGGGAAAGTTTCCAAACACACCTTTTGTATTGGCTGATTGTCTTAAAAGTTGTCTGAAGCTAGAAGAAAAATTCCTTTCTCTCCAATTTAAATTCTCCCACTATTAAAATCTGTTGTATGAAGTTAGACCAGAAAAAATAGAAAACGGGTTATTTCATTCCAAGCTGGTTTAACTACCTGGGGTAGTTAAAAATGTTAGAAATTTTAAAGATTAAATCACAGCATCTTTCTGGAGAAAAAATATGATAGGTAGGATAAATCTCTAATTGGGGAAGAAAAATCAGTGTCTGGAATTTTAAACCAGGCAAGCTTAATAGGTTAGAATAATTTTTTAGTGGTATGGTAAGTGATCAAGTGAACAGGTCACTACCAAGGGTAGTGGTGGCTCTTCTGTCCCTTTGGATGCCCAGCTGGGATGCCATGTGGATGGCATCCAATCACCCCTTTTGGCCTGATACCCAAGGAACTGAAGTCCATGGGAGTTCTGCCATTGACTTGAACGAAGGCAGGGTTTCAGCTTCTGTTCCCAAGCCTTGAATAATGGAAAAGGTATTAATTACCTCTGCTCAAAGGAATGGAGGCAGAGTGATGTGCAGCACCGTGGAGGAAAGCTGCCAACAGAAAGCAGCAATGATGCACATTGAGAGCAAGTTGAAACTACTTTTTATATATATATATATATATATATATACACACACACACA
>VYZU01033990.1:99709-119695 GCA_013401355.1 Ceyx cyanopectus
TTCTAATTATAGACCACTTCTGGTACATGACCTCAGATGCAGTGAGAAGCAGGGCTGCATCCCAGGCTGTGGACAGCAGCAGATGAGAGGGGTGATCCTGGCAATCCAGATTCCACTGACAGAATGGATGCAATTTTGGTCATTGGAGGCAAGTGAAGCTGTCAAAGATGGGGCAAACTGAAGGTCGTTGCATGCTCAGGGAAGGGAGGCAGGATTACCAGCAGTGGCTAATTCTGGGCTGTGGAGATGACTGTATTGCTGTCAGTGAGCCAGGAGAAAAGGGAGATTTCTGCTTCAGCAGGGTTGGCTGTTGCTTCAACTTCAGCCACGGGCTTGTTTGCAGAGCTGCATTTAGAAGCTTTGCCAGAGGTGAGGCTGCTGGCTATGTGCTAGTTTCTTTATTTAATAAAGACATGTTCAAATGTTAGTAAGCTGCAAATGTTTCTTTCCTTTCCATTTCTGGATCATACCCTTCACATAAAAGGTTGATTAGTTATTTAACCCCTTCCTGGTAAGTAAAGCTAGAACATATTCTATAATGAAAAATATTTTGGGTTTAAAGGTCAAATACAGCAAATACTCTGATAATACTGAAGATACTGAAAGCATCTTTTTTATTTTAATGTTTTGATTTAGATGTGCATTTGAGGCTCTAGATCATGAAACACAAAAGGTCCCTCTGACCACAAACCAGTGAAAAACAGACATATATCTGAGATGAGCAGGAAAAGCCACAGCCACACAATCATACAATTAATCATGAAGTATCCCGCAAAAGGATTTAAACATCAAATATTTCAAATATTTTTTGATAGTGCAAAAGTACAGTGAGGCCATCAGAACAGTCAAACAACAATGATTAATTTCAAGCTTTATCTCTTTGAAAAGACCAGCTTGTCCTGTGAGCAGGGAGACAAAAATAAGTGCATAAATGAGTGGATTTTGCATTAACAGCCTTCCCTGGTGCCCTTCTCAGAGAGTAATGGAGTAATATACTTTGCTTTGGCTCTCTGAGAAGTATTTAGCAAACCCAGAAGCTACTGACAGTCTTCAGGAGCTCCCTGGTAGCATCCAGCAGCCAACAGAGAAGTGACACATTAATACCTATAGATATATTTAAAGATGGATATCAGTATAGTCCCTGATCTCACTACAACGCATCCATCTGCAGGTTTGCCTTCCTAAAATGATCCTGGGCTGTGTGAACGAGTATCTGGCCGTAGATGGCACCAAACAGCCACGAGAGAAGCAAACTCTTCTTGCTGCTGCAGCAGCTCAGCTGGGGCTGCTGCCTTGGGGCTGCACCCTGCTCTGCTAGGAGATGTTCGAAATTTCAACACCTCCCAAAATTAAACAGCCTTTCTGAACTTCACAATTATTTTGTTCTGTTCCATTTCCTTATTTATTTTTAATTATTTTTTTTTTTTAATACAGCAGCACAAAAAAAGCACTACCAGTCATGGATATAGTATGATGACCATGGGAAAGGACCAGTGCTGCTCTAAAGATGCAGCAGTCTGAACAGGCTGTTGAATATGATTCTTTGTCACGGACCCAAATTACTGCTTTTGCAAGCATTTCCTTATTAGTCAATACAAGGACCAGCAGTGAACTTCTCCTTCTTGGTTCCTCCACTACCTGCATCAGAAGTGATTGGCTGTGCCCTGCAAGAGCCTTTTGGACTGAGTATGCCTGGCTGGGTGGGCTCTCCTACAAATATCAGGGTGGTTGAAGTCACCCATGAGCACCAGGGAGTGTTCTAGAGGCTGCCTGCAGTTGACTTTAGAAGGGCCTCGTCAGCATCTTCTTCTTGGTTTGATTGTCTGTTCACAACTTTACTCCAACTTGTATTTATTTGGTTTCCATTTTTCAGATTTCTTATTTCTCCTCCTTCACATCACAAAATAAAACACATGTAGTTGTACTTGCACAGTCAGCAAACCTCAACTTAGATGCTTTAGTGATTGTGACAAATGTTAGATGATGGAAAACCTCAGCTTAAAATGCCTGTCTGGGACCCCAAATAAAAAACCTCATTTAAATACATTGCTGTATTTTGTGCTGTGAGATCTAGCTGCAAGAAAACAGGATCTTTGTTTCTTCAGACTGTTTCCTTCCACTATTTCTTTCCTATGCTGAAGCACAGATTTTAATCCTCTTTGTAATCACAGTCTGCCGTGGGAATTATGATATGATGCTGTTCTCACTAACTGCAAACCTCATTCTGACTTAGGAACGTGGACAACCACATTGTATAACCTCTTTCCTCAGTTTATATGATACAGAGTCAGCCCCAAGGTATCCAATGGGATAAAAAGTAAAGCATTCAGTTCTCAAACAAGGATAAGAACTGGAAAGCAGCATGTTCTAGGTGTATTTTTATATATATATATATATACACACACACATATATTTTTATATATATATATTATTTTTATATATAAATAATAATCTCAAATTGATCTGTTTCTATGTCAGGCATTTTTAAAAGTGCCTCACTTCCCTCACTTACAGAAAACCAGTTTATTCACCAGCCTCTAGGTGTTCAAATCCCCCCAGAGAGACATCAGTACTGCTCAGCACACCAACCTTCATGGCAATGCAAAGGGATGGCTGGGAAATGAATGAATCCCCAGGACCAGCCTCATGTCATTCTCCTTCTTGTCAGAAAACTCCATTTTTGATATTATTTAATCATGAAGTCTTGACCTTATTTAATCCCAACTGCTGTTTTCCTCTACTGCCCTCTTGTTACATCAATATTAGCACAGTGAAATGTGGTTTCTGTTGGTATCTAAACCTCATCTATTAAAAAAAAATGAAAGAAATAAAAATATCAATAACTACACGGATTTTTTTTCTTATAGACACAGAGGATATGTATTAGAAAGGAAAGATTATATGATAAACTATAATACAGGGCATTGGGCACAACACAATAATCTGCATATTTCCTACTATTCTTTTTTGCACCTGGAGCAAGGAATGCAATTAACTCTATTTTCATTGTATATGCAATGAAAGTATAAATTAAAATTAAAACCTAAAGAGAACGTTTTACAAAATCTCCATGGGTGAGGAGAGAACATAAAAGATCACCCTCTAAAAGACAGTTCAACTTGAGTATTTTCATAGGTTCTGCACAGTAAAAAGACCCCCAGTCTATGCTTACAACCAATTGCACCTGCAAACTCTATTCTTTCCCTACCTCATTTTGTGCATTATGTCAAAGGAAGGTACATCCAGATCTGCTCAGAGAACAGCCAAAGTTACCCAAATACACTCTCAAGGTTTACAGTGAGGAAGAAAAAAATAAAATAAAATGAAAGGTTTCCTACTAAGAGCAGAGTTTATGAGGGAAGAGATTCAGACAGCTCAGATTCTCACATTCAACTTCTTTTCTTGCTGATCTCTGGAGAAAAGGCAGGTCACAGTCATATTGAAGAAATGCCCACAGGCAGAGTTAAAATTGGAACTCAGAAACCCTGCACTGAATGCAGGGAAGGTGAGTGAGCAGGAGAAGGTAAAATCAGGACTGAGAGCCACCATATCAGTGACACAGTTGGCAGGGGAAGTTCTCAAGGACATAAAAAGGCAATTGTCAGAAATGCTTCTGCTTAAGGAATTCTTGGAACCAAAGGAAAAATAGGCAAATGTATTGAAAAAAATAGGCAAATGTGTTTGAGCTAAGAAGCACATTTGAACTACCTAACCTGTGAATGAGGATCTTGACAATAGTGTAATTTATAAATTACATTTACACATCAGACAGCGACCTACTCACAGTTTGCAGGTGGAGGTTTTGGTAGTGAGGTGATTTTATCTGGTGTCTGTGTCCTTCTGCTGCCATCCCAGTGCCTCTGCTCCCTGTCTGGCCACTCTTCCCCTGACCCAGCCTGGCTGTTTTCCCCTCCATCCTCCTCCTTACATCCACTCCCTGGCTGATGTAGCTGCCCAGCTGAGAGCCTGGGCTCCTCCTGTCCTCCTGGGACCTGTTTGCCTCTGCAGATTCAGATGTTATGGCCAGGGAATCCTGAACTGCTTTTCTGGACAACAGAAAGATGCCCTCAGGAGAGTTAGAAACTTTCTCCTCCATCAGGTAGGTCTGCTCTGCCCTGATTAGACCATTTTCTGGGGAAGTTGGAGACCTAAATTTCTGTTCTTTCAGCCTGAGATAAGAGTTAAACAGATAAATCCTGGGGCAGAACTCAGCTGAGACCTCCTAGCTCGTTTATAAGCATCACCAACCCTTCAGCTGATAAATAAGTCAGATAAAATGGATTTATCCCACAGTGGCCCACCCTGCCTTATCCCAAAGTTTAGTCCTCCAAATGCAGTGATTTCTTCTTCTGATTAGCTGAAGATACACAACTCTGTGGGCATGAATGGGAAGTTCCTGTGCACATTATGTCTAAGGCATTTCTAATTGTAATATCATTTTGCCTTCCAGGAAGGCTGGTCAGATGTGAAAAAGGGAACTGATCCTGATGATAACGATAAGGAAAATCAGCTAACAAAGAAAGGAGCATTTGGTGTTTAGTTCATGTTCCCTGAGACAACAGCCTTATAATAAAAATGAACAAAAGAAACATGACGAATGAGAGTGGGACTCCTAAGAGGAAACAAAACACAGTTGCAAGTAAAGATAGTGAAATAATAGGGATCCTTTAAACCAGTCAGCACTTTCCTGCAGAAGCCACAAGACACAAAATTCACAAGGCTGATTGCTAAACATCCATGTGTTTGTAAACAAGATGTGGTTTGTAGTCAGGAAAAGGGAAAGGGTTAGATGATGTGTTGACTGAACGGAACATGAACTGGGTCAGCTGAGCCTTCTGTGTTCATAAAACATCAATGACTTATTTAAATAATATTCCTATCCTGAGCTTCAAATGAAAAACAACCTTGGATGCAAACATTTCCCTGCTTTCAAACTTTGCAACATAGAATTTGCCAGTTAAGAGCAGAACACAAAGTGGTTAAGATCAAAAACTCACCTGGAATAGCTCCAGGGATGGGGCCTCAACCACCTCCCTGGGGAGCCTGTTCCTTGATCCTCAAGGGCAAGAGCTTCTCCCTGAGATCCAGTCTCAATCTCCTCTCATTTAAACCCATTACCCCTCATCCTTTCACCCTTGAAAACAGCCCCTCTGCAGCCTTCCTGCAGCCCCTTCAGGCACTGGCAGGTGCTCTAAGGTCTCCCCAGAGCCTTCTCTTCTCCAGGCTGAACAACCCCAGCTCCTTCAGCCTGTCTCCATAGGACATATGAATGCAGGAGGTTGTAAAAAAATAAACCTACTCTGTTGCTGCTGAATATTTGCAGATTTAAGTTCTACTTATTGGAGAGTGTGTGTTATTCTTTGGGATTTGTTTGGTTTTTTTTAGCTATAGGATGCCCACGACAGATCCCAACTAAATAATTTAATGTATTCACACAAAAGATTCCACTCATAAGGTAGAAAATAACAGCGTAAAATTTCCTTCCCAAGGGAGAAGTGTGATCAACACTTGGTAGAAAACCTTGCAGGACCATTTGTAAAAATAGCTGGAGTTGTGTTGTTTGGATTAGCACTCCCAGCTATTCCCAAGCTGAGTTTAGATCCTTGTGTTTGCTCAGGCAGAAGGGAAGTGTTAATGTTTACAGAGTCAGAATGCTGTTTCTTAAGAAGCTTAATTAAGTTGATAATTCTTGGCTCATGGTGTCTCGAGGCAAGTCACAGAATGCACTGAGACACCAGAAAAAGGCAAACAATACAACCCCGTTTGCTGTGTTTTCTGAGTAACAAACTGCAAGGAGGGGAAGCATCAGTCTGAGAATAATCCTATTTCTGTTCACTTTTTTTTTTACCAAATTCTCACTATAACAGAGTGAAAACATGGAAATAATTGCATTGTGCACTGAAAGAGCTAGGTTTCATATGAATTAAAGACATTTATCTTCATAGAAAACTATGTTTTATACATATATAAATATGAAATAGGGAGCTGCTATGAACTGTTCTTCATTCAGTTAAGAAAGACTTGGTATTTATATTTATTTTCCATTTACAAATGAGACACCCTGGTATATGATAACTTATCTGGAGCTGTTCATCTTGAAATAACAACTTGGAATCCATCCCAGTTTGCAACAATCAAAGGTTATTATCTGATGGGTAAAAGTAGAAAAAATAAGAACTTGTTTTCCCCTCCAACTTTTAAATTACTTTGTTTAAAATCTAAGAACAGCTACCTCCAGCTAGAACTGTCTGTCCAGTTCAGTCTCCAGCACTGGATGCTGAGAAGGCTGATAAAAGACTGCTGCTCTTTACAACTTCTCTGCTCTTTTGGTCCCTGTGGCACCTTGTGGCAATGAGTTTCTCAATTTAATCACACATCATATGAAAAAGCATCTTCTGAGTAATTGTAAGCCTGCTACGTGGCGATTTTATATGATGCCTCTAGACCTTAGGTTATGAAAAATATCTGTTTATTAGCTTTATATCATTAAATATTTACAGATATCCAATAAAACAGCTCCTGGGGATTGCTCAGGATTCAATCTAGAGCAGCTTTTCCTCTTGTGGATCATCTCACCAGCTGGGCCAAGTAGCAAAACTATCTCAAACTGTCATCTCTGAATAGAACCATAGTCTGATTTTTTCCCACAACCTTGCCCCTCAGGTGGATTTCTCCCACTTCTCCCACTGTGCAGTCAGCAGTTTGCTGGAGCTCGTTGCCAGCAGAGTGATGGGCACATGCAGAATGGGGCTGGTTGCCTGGCAGTGGCCTTGGGATGGGGTGGGCTGTCTTCTAGATACATCGGGCTGACCTCTGAATACAGGACAATTGGGTTTTTTTGCTATTGCTCCTTCTCAGATAAGGAATTCCAACCCAAACTGATTTTACAGCACATTTTAATTCCATTGCCACTTTGAAATGTAGCTTTCTTTTAACAGAAACTCCTCTAATGGTGTCATTTCTGTTTTTCAGCTATATTTGTACTCTGCTGTACTACAGCACCCTGCTGAGCATCTTCTAGCAGATGCCTACTATTCCAAACATCTAAAATTAAATATTCAGTGCACTAATCTCTATCCTTAGACTCCCAGCAGTCATACAGAGAAATTTATGTAGAATATTGATCCCTTTCTGTACACTTGGTTTTCCTTGGATTGTTTGCACCAATATTTGTTGTCTCCTCTGTGGATTTTTTTTTGTTGTCTCCTCTCAGGCAGCAGAGACCTTTCAGTTTTACCCTTTTGACAGTGAGTCACTCCAACTGGCAGGCTTTCCTGCACCTGTCATCTTGTCCTCAGTGCTCCATTTCAGAATGCTCCTACAGGCTTTTTTTAATCCTAAGTGCTAGCAGACTCCTTCCACTCTACATTGAAAAAAAATGAGGTTTTTACACATTCTCTGATTGCCTTTATTCTGGTTTGGAATGCTGGCTTATGAGATAAAAAAAAAAAAAAGACCTTTAAGCACAATAGTGGAGATGTTCAGGCAATAGAAACTGATAAATATGAATGTCTGCAGTGTCCTCATGGGAAACACAATCATAGCAGCTCAGTTTAGCAAGAGAGCAGAGAGCTGTGGTCAGTCTGTCCAGCTCACTGGCAGAATTCCTCAACACAGGTCAGCTTGGTTAAGAGGAACAGCAACACCAGTTCATGCTTAATTGATTAAAAACAGGGATGCATGTTTTTATATTAAAAAAAAATAAATGAATGTGTATTTCTCAGCCTGTTCATTGCAAGGATGCAAGGGAGGATTAAGTCTGGTCAAGGCAGTACTTCCCAGGGATTAACTACTGCCTCCCCCAGCTCTGTATTCTCCAGCAGATGAAGCTGTTAGCATTTCTGATATGCTGGCTGAGAGCAAGGAACCAAAAACAGCACGGGGAAATTCCTGTGTGTCTTGTGCATACAGAAACCCTTGGGTATTTTACACAGAAACCCTGGTTATAATTATAAGACTGCAACCTATTTGTCTGCCAAAGTGCCTGCCTTGCACCTGCTCTCCTGCATGGGAAGAGAGCAGAGAGAGACAACAGAGGCTGCAGCAAGAACAGGAAGAAAATCAGTAACCTCTTTAGAAAATCCCCATCAGTTTTTCTTCAGACTATATTTTTCTTGTCCTTGGTGTTGGGAAAAAACAAGCACGGCCCCTCCACTGCCTCCTTGCAGGAGAGAAGCAATCTTGTGGAGGGATGCTCAGCTCTTTGAAGAGCTGAAATGAAAGGCTGGCTCCTCAGAAGTTGGCATTTTCTCTGGCTGAGTGTGCCCTGGGCTTGCAGAGTCAAGACACATTTTCTTTCCCAGATGCAACAGGAAGAAGTTAATTGGCAAATTGGAAAAACGTTTTGTTTCAACAAAAAGAACATATATTTAAGAACATATATTATATAACATATATTATATATAACATATATATATTATGCTTCATATAAAAGTTGCTTTAACAGAGCTTTCACTTAATAGTTGTACAAATTATGCCTATTCATATCTTTCTCAAAGTAAATCGGTAAGCAAACAAACCCACCATCAAATATCCAGGTTTCAATGTATTTAAAATCTTTATTTCAGGCAAAAAAAAGCTGCTTGGCACCCATGGCAGTATTTTATGTTGGAGTATCTGCTGAATACTAATGTCATGGACAATAGGAGTGATCTCTTGCAGGGCTGNCATAGCATCTATATATAATATCTATTCTGGGACTGTAAGAATATATGTGTTCTATACTATATATGTTATAGATAATATATTTTCACAGCACAAATATAAAAAATCAAAATAAAAATATTTTAAAAATCAAATTCAAATTCTGTGGAGGCAAGAAAAAAACAAATATCAAGACTTTACTAGTCTAGTATAGCTGTAAAGTATTTAAATTAAAAAAAAATCTAATGTGATATGAATTTTTATTTTGGAAGAAGAACTGGTTTAAGTGACAGGAGGTAAAACGTAATGGAAAAATGTCAGGTTTTTTTTTTTATTTTTATATACTTATGCTGCAGTAATGCCTGGAGGCCAGAGAGATACTTGGCTGACTAACAAAATGCTAATTATTCAGAGAATTCTGTTCCACAGACTAAAGCCACATCAGTTACTTGGGAAGTGGTATCTGTGGAATTCTTAAAGTGTACTCATGAAAAAAAAAATCTGTCAGAAAAAAATTTGAAAGATAAGAAAATTTCCAATAATGTGATATCATATTTATTTGATATTCTGTATTCATATTGTCAATTCTGGGATGTAAAAGAATGCAATGTGTGATAACGATACTGTGGCTGCAGCTGCAAGAGGAAAGAAGCTGATAAAAATATGGAGAATGCAGCTTTGAAAACATTGTGATAGTGATGGTCAAGCACTTTAAAAATGACAAATTTCTACTTAGCAGAGAAAATTTGCTATGATCCATTTTGAGATTTTTCCCTGTAGTAAAATCTGAGTATATATATATTAAAATCAAAACCAAACACTGCACCTCATACCTGATCGTCCAATACAAAATATATTTAATATATAATATTAAATATTAATATTATATTAATATTTATTTTCATAGTGAACACTCTAGTACCTTGAATATTAAATTGGGGCACATAAAGACACGCACAGAAGCTTTTTCCATGGGTTTGATTTAAATAGTACTGCATTTAAAGCATGATTCTCATGAATTTCAGTTGCAGTCATCAGCCTTGGACCCAGAGTGCCCAAGTTATTTAGGACACACAAATGCAGGAGGAAATTTGCACTTAAAAGCCCTGGGAGAGCTGGACTCAAACATTATTTTTAATTAGGCAAGATGGAACTCATGTGTGAACCTCATAGAATTCATGTATTTATTGATTCAGAATTTTCAGGATTTTTGATCAAGTGACTTTACAGTGTTAAAAGCCTCCCCCATCACAGTCTGGAGGTGAATCCTTAGTTTGTACAAATGGAAACAGAACAAGTAGGGAGAAAAAAAAATCATCAGGTTTTCTGAGGGTACTGACAGGCAGCTTTAAAAATAAGTGACAGGAATATTTACCTTTTATCCCCTGCCATTTATCTGCCTCTTCATTAAGACTACCAACCTGCCCAATGAGCTCCCCATTCCCTGTGTTCAGTGCTACTGTTAAGGATCCCTGGGATGGGAGCATGCAATGACTGGGAGGTTCTCCTCCTCTACCCTGAACTGGTGAGACCCCACCTGGATACTGTGTCCAGTGCTGGGCACCCCAGTTCAGGAAAGACAGAGATTTACTGGAGAGAGTCCAGCACAGGGCACCAAGATGATTAGGGGAGTGGAGATCTCCCTGCTGAGGAAAGGCTGAGAGAGCTGGGGCTCTTGAGCCTGGAGAAGAGGAGACTGAGGGGGGAGCTCAGCAGTGTCTGTCAAGATGTTGAGGGCAGTGTAGGGAGGATGGAGCCAGACTCTGCTCAGTGCCATCCAGTGACAGGACAAGAGGCAATTCGGGAGTCAGTTGGAGCACAAGAGGTTGAGGGGAAACCCAAGGAAGAACTTGTTCCCAGTGAGGGTGGCAGAGCCTGGCAGGGGCTGCCCAGGGAGGTTGTGGAGTCTCCATCTCTGGAGACATTCCAGCCCCCCCTGGATCTGTTCCTGGGTGACTTGGTCTAGGTGCCCCTGCTCTGGCAGGGGGGTTGGACTAGATGATCTTCTAGCTCCCTTCCAACCCCTGACATTGTGTGATTGTGTGATGAAGCAGCACTGAAATTCTGCCACGATGGAATGTGCAGCCTTGCACCATCAGCTGCCAGCAGGCAGGGAGGAGGAACCTCAGGGCTCGGGGGTCTCTGTCTGCTCTTATCTCTGGACACCCCCCCAGTGCAGTGCAAGACACCGTGTGTACTCCTCCAGGCTGTCACTGCTATCTTTAGGACTCACATTTCTTTTCTCAGGTGCTTGCTTGTCGGAGGCACAGCTCACATGTCACTTTTTCTTACAGTTCATTCCCTGCTGGCAGAAGTGAAATGCTGCATTACATACATTCAGCAGCTTAGTGCCATGTACACTCACTGAGAGCTGATGCCCTGCTGATGTCTTAGAGATACAGGGGAAATTGAAAAACAAGCTCTTGGCTTTCATGACTATCTCTGTAGCCAGAACAGGCAATAAATCTGAAGAACCAGTTAATTGAATGGAACACTGTGAGGGGATAGATGCTGCTGGGTACTGTGATGCCAGAGGACTCAGATCAGGACATTCCAACCATTACCTAATTTCTTTATCTTTTCTGTCAATGGCTGTTGGGGTAAAGAGACTTCCTTTGGCTGCCTCTCACCTCTTTTCAGAGGCAAGAAGGCCAATCCACTGCAGCACTGTGTGCTCCAACTGCAGCAAACCCTGTGGCATGATGCTGCATTGTGCTGGGAGAGCCAGACACTTCTGCTGAGCCCCAGCATTGATGATGCAGCAGTGTTTCACTGACTCCCCTTCTAGTGAAAGAAGTTACCAGATTGATGTGCAGCACTGATCTGTTTCTGCGTGGGATTTAAAGCACCTAGAACTCCTCAGCAAATGATTTGCCTGGTGTTGAAGAGATCCCTGTAACCAGTGGCTGATCCCATCACACATTCCCAGTCCCTCCATGTGTTGCTTTCCCATGTGGATACCTTATCCTTCACCATTTGCCAGCCTGGCCTGGGAGCAGAGCACAAGGAGGGGAAGGAAAATGAGGAAGATCAACCTGCTGTGTGGACTCACACCTTGCCACATGGATGCATGTGCCCTCCCCCAGCACAAAGGTATTGCTTATTCCCCAGCATGTACCAATGCTCCTGGGCATGCTTGTGTGCCCACAAAGCTTCTAGCAGCACCAGATAAATCTGGGGAAGCTGAAGGGTTTCAGTCTCACTGACAGAGGTGAGCTGCAGTGTTTCAAGTGAGTGAGAATCCTTTACCTTGCCAGGAACTAGGTTCCAAATAGCACAGAGAGGGTGAAACAGAGCAGTGCTCTCCTGGAAATCAATCCTTGCCACAGTGTTTTCCTTCCAGCACTCCTGCAACCATTCATGTTCTGTTGAATAGAGGAAGGAGTAAATGCAAACTTTACATTTACTGGGAAAAAAAAAAACNTTCACTAAAGGTAGTGTAACTCTTGTTGTATTGTGTTTCCTGATGTTTGACCTTGCCTTTTTAATTTTTAATTAAATTTTTAATTTTTTTAAATTCTAACAAGATCAGGGCAATTCTATCCCTCTATAAATTCCTGCAATGATTTTCATACATTTTACAAATAAATGAGAGTTATCACTGCCTTTGGAGAGGTCAATACGAAGCCAGAGGAGTGTCCTCTGTCCAGATATTCCCATGTCCAAGTGTGATTAACACTGTCTTGTCAAATTTAACTCTAAGCCATTTGTGAACACCTTCTTTGTTTATAGTAGCACACTCAAACCTGCACAGACCTCTGTGTTTGCTCTTCTGTGCATCCTATTAGCAGGACATTATATTTCAAGATGTCATGCTGGAGAAAGCCACAAAAGCACTTTTAATCAATTTAAACCAAAGCAAATGAAGGGTTTTCATGTTGCTTGGTACACGTTCTGAGGAAATAAAATTGTGGGTTTANCTGGAAATCAATCCTTGCCACAGTGTTTTCCTTCCAGCACTCCTGCAACCATTCATGTTCTGTTGAATAGAGGAAGGAGTAAATGCAAACTTTACATTTACTGGGAAAAAAAAAAAACAAAGAAAAATGACCCATTTATGAGCTAACAGAACAAACCTGTCAATAAATTACATATGCATGTCCAGTAAAAATATATGTATGCAAATAAAAGGCACACTTACTTTCCAAAACCTGGTCCTGAAGTGTTGCCAAAATTGAAAGCATCGAGATGAAACTAGGCTATAAAATACTCCAGATCAAATTTTGTCTGTTAATCAGTTTCCTCACTCCAGGCTCAGTAAGCAGAGGAGCAGTTTCCTGATGTTTGACCTTGCCTTTTTAATTTTTAATTAAATTTTTAATTTTTTTAAATTCTAACAAGATCAGGGCAATTCTATCCCTCTATAAATTCCTGCAATGATTTTCATACATTTTACAAATAAATGAGAGTTATCACTGCCTTTGGAGAGGTCAATACGAAGCCAGAGGAGTGTCCTCTGTCCAGATATTCCCATGTCCAAGTGTGATTAACACTGTCTTGTCAAATTTAACTCTAAGCCATTTGTGAACACCTTCTTTGTTTATAGTAGCACACTCAAACCTGCACAGACCTCTGTGTTTGCTCTTCTGTGCATCCTATTAGCAGGACATTATATTTCAAGATGTCATGCTGGAGAAAGCCACAAAAGCACTTTTAATCAATTTAAACCAAAGCAAATGAAGGGTTTTCATGTTGCTTGGTACACGTTCTGAGGAAATAAAATTGTGGGTTTAGTTCTGCTGCTGTAAATCCAGCGTGGCTTTACAAGAATAATTCATACTGCATTTGAAATTGATCAAATGTAATTATACAGGAATCCCAGTAAAAGTCAAATGGAGGCTAAACAGAATTTAGCCCTGGAAATTGCCAGCTCTGAACTGCTTAGAAAGTGACAAAAAAAAAATAAACCTACGATGTTGACATTTTCAAGAAGCTAAGAACTGACAGAATACCTAGATATTTTTATTATTGCATAATTGCATAAGAGAGTAAATAAAAAATGAACATAATTTTAAGTATGTTCCATCACTCCCATCTGCTTTCCCAGAGGCTCGATGTAGATCAGACCTGCAGGGGTTTTATCACCATTAAAATGAGGCTTGTCTAGTAACTTACCAATGCAATCAGCAATTTTATGGTGTCTGTGATCATACATTACTATTGCAGACAGACATTTGTATTTCTCTCAAGAAACAGGACTGCATTGCTAAACTAAAGCCAAGAAGTGCCATACAGTGTGAAAATATGCAAGTGAACAGCAGCTGTTAGTCATTATTTTCTCCTTATCCTTTCAACACCTCTGTTCCAGTTTGCTCTCTAATGGCTAAATCACACTTTCTCCCTGGGACATTTTCTCATCTTGGGCAGGTACTAAATATGCTGAGACAATTAAGAGTCACTGGCCAAAGACACACCTTCTTCCACTGCTTTTCCTGGAGATGCTGAAACTCATTTTTAGGCTTTAACAAACAGATAAAGCTGCTGTTGTGTTCTCTTAGACCATTGTCACTACCAGAGTGATGATATGTCTGCTTTTCTTCTTTAGCAATGAATGTAACCTCTTTTTTTTTTCCTTCTTACACAGCCTGTGTTACTTTTCTCAACAGAGAAATACCAACTACCAAAAAAAAAAATGTTGCTCTCACTTCATTTAGGCAAAAGAAAAATTTGCCATCACTCAGCTTTTAAACATCTGGTTTATGCTTTATCTCTTCTGACAAGGCTCCCCAGTAGCCATCTGGAAACAGAGAAAAAATAGAGACAATTGCATTTATAATCAAACTCAAGTTATGGCACAAACTTCTTTGCTCTGAACTGTAAGATGAATATTTACTGAGCCTTTTCTTCAGTAATTAATCTGATTCTAGGTCACAATGAAAATAAAATGGGAATAAAATGTGATAGCTACAATCACCAGAGTGCAGTAAAATTAATCTGGAAAATGTATCCTTCCAAAAACTGTCCTGCTAAATTGGGCTTCTCACTGTGAAATATATTTTCCTTTAATAATTCCTAAAGTCATAATTATCAATTTTTCCAAGGGGTCAAATGGCAGAAACTGTCCAAATGATAAAATATCATCATTCCACTGATGAAGCTGGAACACTCCACAGCATGCACAAGCTTCATTATGGGCACTTTCCCATCTACTTCTCTTTCAAAAGTGGCTTTTCTTCAGAAAGGTGATTCATTCTACATCTGGTTTCGACTTAAAGATCTGAAACAAACCAACAAAAAGGATTAATCTGATGCTATTAATCTGATTACATTTCCCACACAGCTTCTAATGCCTAACATTAGAATGGTGCTGATGACACTGTTGAGTGAAACAGATTGTGTTGAAGATAACTGGAGAAGGCACAAGTAACCTGTCTGCTGCTGTGCCTGGGTGGCTCTAAGGTAAACATATCATGGCTACGTGAAAAAAAAAAGCAAAATATTATTGCAAATAGTACAGTGCCTCAGTTTTTGTGATGCCTCAGTCAGTCTTTAATGGGTCAATGCATTTCCCGGGTTTGAAGCCCTCCTGCAGCATCCAGGGCAGCTCCATCCCACCAGCCCGGGGATGCTGCAGTGTTCTCTGCCTCTGCCGTGTGCTCACTGCTGTTCCTGTCCAGCTCGCAATCGCAGAAAGGAAAGGGGGGTGGTGGGGGAGAAAAAATGAAACCGTAAATTCAAAAAGAATCTTCCTTGATGCCGAGGAAAATAAATGGAAAAGAGTTTGACATAAAACCTAGAACAACATCTGATGCTGCCAGCAGAATGAAGCATGGGGACCACAGGAAAAAGGATAAAGGAAAGCACGTTTCCTCGCTAAAAATACCATCTATCTAGAGCGAAAAGCCACGATGCTAAGTAAGAAAGCAGCGTTTTCTGGGGGAGGGCATGTCACGGAGCGTGTGGGAGGTGCCGCG
Organism: Ceyx cyanopectus; assembly: GCA_013401355.1. Classification (NCBI taxonomy): domain Eukaryota; kingdom Metazoa; phylum Chordata; class Aves; order Coraciiformes; family Alcedinidae; genus Ceyx; species Ceyx cyanopectus. Next base: position 115,267 of record VYZU01033990.1, read on the forward strand.
TTCTCCCATCTGAGGAGCATCATCTCCTCCAGCGCCCCGGGGAGAGCCCTCTTTGGCCGGGACACCCTCCCTCCGGCTCGGGCTCGGGGGGCACCGTCCCCTGCCGCTCCACACGCCTCGGGGGGATAACCAAACACGTTCTGAACAACGAAAGGCCACGCTTGGGGCGGCTTCACCCCCGCGGGCTGCCCGGGCGCGGTCCCCGCTCCTGCCGCCCCTCGCTCCGTTCCCACCGGGGGTCTCCCTGCGACCCCCCCCCGCGCTCCAGCAGCCATGTGTCTGCTCGAGTGCGATTGACACCGAGCTGCCAAAGCCCCCCTCCCCGCCTCCCTCCCCCCACGGGCCATTTGGGCCATTCCACGCGCCCGTGCCCGCTGTTGTTGACACAGCAGCGCCGTCGCACGGAGCCTTTTCGGGGGGGGGGGGGGGATCCGTGTCCGGCACCGGCCGCCGCCCATAAAAGCCCCCGGGGCGGGCAGGGCCGGGACAGAGGCGGCGGAGGATGGAGGGGGGAGCTCTGGGGTGCGGTTGTCCCCGCCCGCTCGCCCTGGTGCTGGCCCCGCAGGGACGCTCGCTCCGCTGCGGGTGCGGGTGCGGGTCTGGGTCTTTGCCCTCGGCCCGCAGCTCCGCGCCCTTCTGGAGGCCCTGGGTACCCGCGGAGGGGCAGGTGCGCAGGAGGAGCTGCGCTGCAACCATCGCGGTGAGTGGAGGAGAGGAGGAGAAGAGAGGAGAGGAGGACAGGAGAGGAGGAGAAGAAGGAGAAGGAGGAGAGGAGGAGGAGAGGAGGACAGGAGGACAGGAGGAGAGGAGGAGAAGAAGGAGAAGGAGGAGGAGAGGAGAAGAAGAAGGAGGAGGAGAGGAGGACAGGAGGAGAAGAAGAAGGAGGAGAGGAGGGGAGAAGAGGGGAGAGGAGAAGAAGGAGGAGAGGAGGGGAGAAGAGGGGAGAGGAGAAGAAAGAGGGGAGAAGAGGAGAGGAAAGAGGGGAGAAGAGGAGAGGAAAGAGGGGAGAAGAGGAGAGGAAAGAGGGGAGAAGAGAGGAGAAGAAAGAGGGGAGAAGAGGAAAGAGGGGAGAAGAGGGCGGGGTGGCTGCTGCGGGGTACCATCGTGGGGATTCCCGGCCGTGGCGCGGCGGGACGGGGTGCTGTGCCCATCTGGCTGAACTCTGCTCTCTTCTCCGCAGCCTCTCAGCCCCTGCGGGCTGCCAGAAGGCTCCCGAAAGCTGGCTCAGTACAGGCACCCGGTGAGGTAAGTGGCCGGTTCCCTCGGGAGCGCTCGCTGCGGGGCTTGTGGTGCTGGGTGGCCGGGAGGGAGAGCCCCTGGCTCGGCCGTGTGATGCTGGGCTGGCCAAACGCCGGCTTCCCCCACCCCTTTTGGTGCTACCTGGATACCAAGAGTGCCTTCGGAGCTCATTTAGCCGGGTGCTTTCGAACCGACGGGTCCTTGGGCAAACGATTGTCAGCACTTGAGGGTCTTCGGGATGAGATGTTGACGTGCTTCTGCGCTCTGGGGTTTAGACTTTTTGCACTGTTACGTGGTGGTTTGGGGTTTTTTTTTGTGTGTGGTGGCAGAGTTGGCTGAAGCATCTTGCTAGTTGCTGTGCCCGGGATTAGAAAATAAAAGGGGAGGGGGAATTCTTAGGCTGTTTTGCTGTGCAGACCTCCCACGGTGCAAGGCAGAGAGCTTGCAGGGGCGGGAAGGTGTCAGGAGAGGGTGTGGACAGAGCCAGCACCGCTGGACAATGCTCGTGTAGCTGCTGCTTTAATGATTAAATAAGCTAATTATCCTAGCTGTACTGTAAGGAGGTGAAGAAATTAAGCAGCTCAATCTACAGGAGAGCCTGTATTCTGTTTGCTAGCAGGTGCTGCAGACTGCTTCAACTGCACAGGTAGCTCTTCCAGATAAAAAGGAGCTTTCTCCCAGATCTGGGCTCTGAGCTTGCAAATATTGGTGCACAGACTTACCCAAGCAATTGCACAGCTCCTGAGATGCCTGTGGCTGCTCCTCACGGCTGGAATGAGTGCTGCAGGGCACGCTGGGAATGGAGGGATGGCACAAAGCAAGTGTCGGGGACTTCGTGCTGCAAAGGGAGCAGCGGTGTTAGTTGTTAGTAGCTTAGAAAGCGATTTTTTCATTGCTAGAAAAGCATCTGGTTCTATTTCCCCCTGTATTTCTACTCTAAACAATCAGTAGCCAGCATTTAATTCTGGAGAGATTTGTCTCTTAGTGCCCAGGACTTCTGTTGTCCTTTTCTTCCAGGTACTGCCAAACTGCAAGCAAAAGAGGATGCTGGTAGAAAAGGAGCAGGAATGGCAATATTAGCAATATTAGCCCTTGCTCTCACTAGCCCATCATGCAATTATTATTATTATTATCAGCAATTTTTCATGTTAATTTCTGGATGTAGTACAGACTGCTTCAAAATCCAGGCTCCTGGGGCATCTTCTGTGAGGACTCTGTGAATTATTCCTTTTGAAAAGGGCAGGGTTTTGGGGTGAAATACCAAGGTCCACTTAGACCTTTAAGAGTCCATTTGCTTTGACACCTCTGCAAACAACGGGGACCTTTGGCAAACAAAAACTACTAATTTAATCCATATTTATTTTGGATTGTTTGACACCTTTGATGGTCCCTAGGAGTAGTTCCAGTGAGGGGAGTGTTATTTAGACTGGGTTGCCAGGTAATACTTTTAATAAGGTACTGAAGTGCATATTGGGTTGTTTGTTTTTTTTTTTATTTTTGGCTGCAAAAGGAGCACTTTAAATGCATTTTTATCTCTCCAGATGAAAATACAGAATCCAGAGTATACCTTTAAATGTAGAAGACAGTTCAGCAGTTGACAGTGTTGAGAAAAACTGTATGGTGCTTCTCTTAGAATAAATTACACAGCTGTTTCTTGTCTGTTAGGCTCCAAGTAGAACATGTAATAACAGTGAGCAACCCTGTTGTACTCATTTCAGACTGTTTTGGCCCAAATCAAGGTGCTATGATTACTTATATCAGGAAGCTGAAGCACTTCTGAAAAACTTCCCAGTTCAAGCAACAATTTCCTTCTATGAAGACTCAGATAGTGAAGATGAAGATGAACTGGAGCAAGATGCAAGAACAGAATCAGATTGCTGATGGCAGGAAAGGCCAAAACAGCTTCTAAGACTTTATTTAAACTTAATATAAAAAAATTGTATTATAGTATTTTTAAAGATAATTTATTTGTATGTAAGTTATTCTTAATAAAACTGGAATGTCTTGTAATTTTATCTGAGCCTTTTTCCTTTGTTCTGTCCCTTACCTGTTTTAGGCAGGGAAGGTAATAATTAGCTGTTTGGTTGTTTTTTTTAATCTGATGCCCTATATTTTGTAGATCATAAACATCAATTTTAGGAGCAGAGGATGGATGCCTTGCTTTAAAGTGCTCTGTGGTTATGTGACTTACTCAAAGCTTGAGGACAAGCTCTTTTTTTCTTGTGATTTAGTAGTCCCTGGGTGGTAGCATATCAAAGAATGATGGGATAAAGTATTGAATGAAGTGTTCTGATGTTACAGTGGAGTTTCTAACATATAAAAGAGAAACAATACAGATGTTTTCCAGATAAGAGTCCAAATTCTACTCTAAGTTTTGCTTTTAAAGAAGGAGTTTGCCTTAAGTAACTCATGCTCTCTCATATAAATGAGCTGTATTGTTATATATATGTTATACATAGTCTAGGTGCCCCTGCTCTGGCCCGGGGGTTGGACTAGATGATCTTCTAGGTCCCTTCCAACCCCTGACATTCTGTGATTCTGTGATAAATATGAAATATTATAAGGTTGGTTGTTTTTTTTCTGAAGTGGACATCAAGAAATGAGAGTTTAGTTTGTTCTTTAACTGCAGCAAAGGGTGGTACAGGTCAGTATGGAAGCCAAGGTCCCTAAAGGAATAAACAAACATCCAACACTAATTTACATGCCAGTGCCTTTGTCAGGTACAGCTTCTGTAGGTACCTGAAGCTACCCTTGCCTGAGTGCTCGTGCGTGTGAAGGTGTGTGTGTGTGTGTGAATGTGAGTGTGTCAGTGCTGCAGGGAGGACTGGCTCAGCCTCTCAGCATCATCCCTGCAGCGCTTGCCCCGTCGCGTCGTTCCCGGTGGGCTGGGCCGGAGGAAGCAGCTCCTCACACACCCCGCACCGCCTTCAAACCGTGAGTAGCACCAACAGCATCNCCGGCCCGGTCCCCCCCCTAGGCCTCTGCCCCGCCTAGGCCTCTGCCTCGCCTAGGCCCGGGCCCCGCCCAGGCCCCTGCCCCGCCCAGGCCCCTGCCCCGCCTAGGCCCTTGTCCTGCCTAGGCCCGTACACCTCCTAGGCCCGCACCCCGCCTAGGCCTCTGCCCCACTTCGGCCCGCGCCCCGCCTAGGCCTCTGCCCCGCCTACGCCCCCGCCCCGCCTCGGCCCGCACC